>JAZHYW010011424.1:0-61405 GCA_037355805.1 Ixodes ricinus | reverse complement strand
ACAAGAACCGAAAATAGATAGATGGTGGGTGTGTTTCATTTGCTATGCCTTTTGGCATGGCCACTTTCTGTTTGTTATGTTTCAAGATTCCAGCAGAGGTCAATTTCAACTATTGTAAAATGGCGAGGCATGGGCCTAGATTTGCAGAAGCGCCTACTCCTCTTTTGCATACCAGACACCCATCTACCTGTTTTCAGCCATGCTCAAAATATTAAAAGAATGCATCAAAGTGCCCAGGTGCCGTGGCGTCCTTTGCTACGTATAGTGACGGTAGCGGAGCTGACAGATTTGTGCCTGGCACAAGCGCATGGCATGGCCACTGGGAACCAGGGAATCGAGATTAGAGATGGAGCACAGAAATTCGAGGCAAGCGGCGAGGGTGAGCAGAGTTAATGGAAAACAAGGATGAAGGGGGGTTTTGTCGCATGAGGCATCTATGTCCCATGCATGTAATTTTGAGTGTGCTGTAGGGTGGCTACTCAAAAATGTGTTACTTGTACGTAACCAATCCGGAAATCTTTCTTGCAGTTTCCATGGCCCACAAGGCGGCAGGTTGCCCAGTTCATTCTCGTTCAAAGGTGAGGATTATAGATTTTCTAGATTGCTCTGAAGCAGCAATACTGAAGGCAGACAAGCGGTACGGCATATTTAATTGACGGAGCTCAGAATGACTGGGGACGCTTTCACTGAAGCTTGTTTTGCTGCAATACACAGCACCGGATAAATTCAAAATTACATGTGCGTGACATAATATGCCTCTTGTGACAAAAACTGGGCACACGTTTTGTCGCCTACAGCAACACTGAAGGCAGACAAGTGGTGCGGCATATTTAATTGACAGGGCTCAGAACGATTAGAGACGCTTTCACTGAAGCTTGTTTGCTGCAATACACGCGTGTATTGCAGCAAAACAAGCTTCAGTGAAAGCGTCCCCAGTCGTCTGAGCTCCGTCAATTCAAATATGCTGTACCGCTTGACGTCGCAAGAGGATATCTATGTCCCGCGCATGTAATTTTGAATCTTTCCGACTTAGTGTACTTTACATGGCTACTCAAAGTAACTGCTACTTGGACGCAACTAATCGCAAATCTCTCTTCCAGTTTCCACGGCCTACAAGCAAGCAAGCACCAGTTCGTTTTTCCTCAGAGGTGAGCATTCCAGATACTCTAGTTTGGTGCGAAGCAGGAATAGTGAAGCCAGACAAGCGGATACGTATATTTAATTGACCGAGCTCAGAATGACCCGTGGAAGTTGCATTGAAGCTTATTTTTTGCGAAATCGACACAGACATAATTTTTAATCTATCCGACGTAGTGAGGAATTGCCACTTGTCGCGAACTAATCTCAAATTTTTATCTTGCAGTTTCTATATGGCGTGCAGCTAGCAGGTGCTATTTTCATTAAAATGTGAGGATTTCACATTCTGTTTTCAAGCATCAAGTTTTTGCATGAGGGTCCTAAACAATTAACTTTCTTTTCCAGTAAATGCCAGATCCTCCAGTTCAGAAATATGTTAAGTATATTTTGTATGGATAAGCCCAGTGTTTTGCTTTCTTTATTCATAATTTGACAACAGCAACATTTTTTTTTATTTTATCACTGAGAAGTACACACAAGGAAAGATTGCGTTGCAAAGAAATGTCGTGCTGATCATGATATTCCAACTCGTATATAGTTTTATTGGTAGTCGATATAATATGTTGGATTCCAATATCCATAATACGCTAAGTACACTGGAATTGTAAACCCTTACTGGATCCCCATACGACGCATGGGGTTCCAATAAAGGTTTATACGGTTTGGGATTCCAATGTTTTTAGCGTATTATGGATATTCGAATCCCATAACAAACCCTTATTGTAATACAATACAATAAATGTAATGTTTACCAATATCCATAATACGCTGTTCATATTGGGGTTTTCCCATAGGGGTATGGGATTCCAATGTTTTAGCGTATTATGGATATTGGAATCCCATGACAAACCCTTATTGTAATGAAATACAATAGATGTAATGTGTTCCAATACAATATCCATATTATATTGTAATACAATAAAATATATATTGTTTCCCAATATCCATAATACGCTGTTCATATTGGGGTTTTCCAATAGGGACGTCTTGAAATTAGAGTCGCGGCGACATCCCTGCGTCCGGATTGGTCAATTTGCTGCCGGTGGCAACGGTCGTAGGTCGGCCGATCAACGCGACAGTCTTTGTTCCAGTTGGCTGTTGACGCTCGGTGAGCTCGTGTGAAGGTGCTGTTGGCACGAAAGAAGTCTGTACAATCCTGCGGCGACTTTCCTCGGCATGTTCTTCGGGACTCTGGGCGGCAGTGGCGCGGTTTTCGATATATGGGTGGTGCACACGGATGGCCCCACTCACGAGGAGTCATGCGTTCGAGAACGCAGCCACGCTGGACGTCGGACAAGCGTCGCTGCCCTGGGACGAATCCAACAAGCGATCTGCCTCTTTATACCCTTAAATGCCGCAGTGGGCCGGCAACCACTGGAAGGAATTTCTAAATTCTTGGCGCTGCAACATGATCGCCGCGTTCGCCAAATCTCCGATGAGCGGTGTTGCACGCTCCAGGTTGGCCAGCTGGGTCAGTGTCGCCTTCAAGTTGCTCAAGATTACCAGGTGGTCGGACGCACTCTCTGCTTCAACAAAGGACAGTGCCCGGCGAATCGCACCAGCTCGGCTGTCGCCGGGCGTGCAAATAAAAGGCGCTTTTGCTCGTGCTTCGAAGTGTGTCAACACCGCGCTGCGGCTGTTACTGTGCGTGAGTCGTTGTCGACGAACTCGTCCGTGTAGCATCGCGCCCATCCATTGAAGCGCTCTTTCTGTTTTGGGCCCTCGAAATCGGCATTGAGTTTCACTCCGAGCGATGAATCTGTTCGGTTTTATACCTTACGTCTCAGGAATATACCCAGCGGCATTGTGAGTACCTCGAAATATTTTTTTAGTGACAATTACTCGGTTGCTCTTATTTGGTCTGATTACTTGTCCGTAGCTGCTTGCGCGCGGGTTTGAGTGAATGCTTTACATACATTTTGATATGTCGTGGCTTTCCGGAATGCTGCGTTTCTAACGTATGTTGGCTAAGGGGTTAGGCCGTACGGCTAAATTTCGAAGTCTTGAATTCTGAAGTTTGACGTTTGAAGTCTGAAGTCTTGAAGTCTGAAGTCTTGAAGTTTGAAGGACTGAAGATCGAAGTCTGATGTCTTGAAGGTCTAGTAGGGTCTCATACCACATGAGGGCTGAAAGGACTTTTTTCAATAGGGAAGCGAGGGTGTAGAAAAGCAAAGAATAACGGTAAGAGTTGTGCGCGTCAGAGGAGGAGTGAGAAAAACTTCCTATGCTGTCGGAGTGCAGTGCACGCTATAAGATCATGTCGCCAATCAAAAATTGCCGACTGTTCAACGTCATGGCTTTCATCGTCGTTTTTTGACCTCATACTTCAATGCTGGTAGACTGTGACAGTGCGCTTTTTGCCTGTGTGCATGTATTTGCGTGTCTCTCAGCCTTGGACTGCGCTCTGACTCAAGTATAGGAAGGCCGACTGCTATCTTGTACAGACCAGGTGGCGCTACAAGCGACGTGCGGGTGTTAAAAAACAAAACAAAGATAAAATGTGCCCGTGTCAGAGGAGGAGAAAGAAGAAGTCGCTACATTTTTTATTCAGGTGGCATTATGCGGAAGTAGTCTCGCGCCGAGACTTCAGCTTCTGCAAATCGAGTTCGGCTTCTGATTTTTCACAATCTTTCGGTGGATCCCATAGAGTTAAATTAGCGCAAGCTTGATGCTCAACTGCCGCTAGTGTGTACGCGACTTTCTGGATACAAATTGAAGCAGACAGCAAACAGTCTGCTTTTGTGGTTCTCCTGTGCATTCCAATAAAAAAATATGCCTTCATTTCTATCTTCGCTGGAAAACAAGATAAATCACTTTTGTTATTTCGGCAGCACCGAATAGTAGGCACATTTGTTATCATTGTAAATTAACATTGCATTAGTTAGAGTACTTTTTTACTAGTTAACGATGTTAAATTTCACTATAACCAAGACTATGACCTCTTTTCCACAACAGGTGGGTAAAACAAGCAACGATTCTAAGCAGATAAACAATTCAAACAAATCTAGACTGTACTCAAGGTTTGCCGGCATTTCGGTGGCACTTATATATTTTGAAATCTACTCCAAAAGCCGGAAAGCCTTATTAAAGTAATAATGACACAGACTTGACACGCACACAAAACAAACTGAATTAGATGTTTCGCCTCCCATGCGTTACGCATAATCAGAACACACACAGCAAGTGAGACTTATTTTTCTCTTGGTGTGGTGATGACTTGTTAGGGGAGGGAGGAGATTGGCATTTTTCGGGTTACGGATTTTCTCGGCCCTTTCAAATTTTGGTCTGGGAGAAAGAGGCAGCAAAGAGGGAGATTAGGAGAATGCGCCGCCGTTTAGGGGCAAGCTAGGTAAGAATTCAAGGTGTGTGGGGGGGGGGGGAGGGGGGGAGACTTTAGGAAATGGGAGAAATTCTGCCGGCACTGTTCTTTTCTTGGGAACTGTCCATAGGTGCATCGGGGAGGGGGGCCAAGGTTTTTGTTGCGCGCTATTTTGTCGCAACAGATGAACCACAATTCGGGGAACTTTCGTGGCCCCCAGCGCTGTTCTTTCCCCAAGTTTGGGATCCCAACGAAATTAAACACATGATTCATTGACCATGAATGATCAACCGCTGTTTTGACGCGAGTCGCCTCTTCCGTATAGACGACGTCTCTTTGGTGTTCCCCGCTCTTGTTCTTCGCCTGCGTTCGGTTTCCCCAATGTGACACTGTTGTGACATGGTATCTTGTAAATTGCACCTCTCCTCAAGTCCGAAAAGGGGGGGGGGGTGTGGGGAGGGGTGAAGGAGGCTTTTGGCTAGGACACAATGTTCGCTCTTGTTCTGTAGGTTTTCTAGATGGTTCGAATACCTAAACGCTTTAACGCGGCTAATCTATTGTGCTACGCACCTAACATAAGAAATACATACGAAATTGCACTCCCTGTAAACTAGGTCACTGTACAATTTCTGCACCTTTCGATTGCCTTCATCATCGACAAAACATTTGGAATTGTTGCGTTTTGTTAAGAATTCACCCAAGCAGCACATATTCGGCCAATCATTGTCCAATACATGGCAGTGGTCATTTGGGCAGTTGACAGATAATGGCCAGCCATTAGTCAAATAATGACATTTTTCTGGCCATGGGGCAATAGTCACTGGCCCTCAGCCAAAGTGAATGGCCACTCTGGCTATTGACCAAAAGACCATCGCCAGCCAATGGCCGATGCTTGGACAAAATCTGTGCCGCTTCGGCACCTACAAAGGTGGGGTCGTTAGCACCATATAACGCGTCAGAAGGAATAGTGCTTGACCTATACCAAAAGAACCGAAATATATCGTATGTAGTGATGCGAACGAAAGTAAAAAATAGTTGTGTTGTCTCAAAGTTTCAGAAACAAAAAAAACGTAGGCGTCCATCTCGTAGTTTGGTCTTTACTACTGATTCAAAAGTCAAAAGTCGGTGGCATTAATGTTTTAAAATCCTATATACTGCTAATGTGCCACTCCTGTCACTATATGAAAATGACCCCAGAGCTCAACCCTAGAGGCGGTTGGAAACATTCAAAATGCGAATATCACAATACGTGGGAAAATAGAAGTATATCTTTTCATTGTTTCCTACGTCGTGCAACTTTTATCGGGCATCTGTTTTCTGACTTTGCCCTTTTTTCAAAGATTTTGAGTGTGCGTTGCTGTCTTGAACGCTGAACAAGCACCTTGCGACATATGCGTGAGCATAAAAAATAAATCTGTACAAGTTTATTTTAAATCCGACTATATTTGACTGACCATCTCTTTAGTTCTCTTGTCTTTTTGAAAAAGTTACTGATCCAGTTTTACTGCCTAGTTCTCGCTCTCTTACTTGATTATCCTGATGATCATCGTTCATCTTATACGTAAACACTCCCCGCTAAATATCATCGACGTCGTGCTCACGAAAACCGCGTCCAGCAGTGCACATGAATGCATTTATGAAGTGATTTTAGTACGCTTTTCAATTCAATAAATTTGATCGAACAACACTGAAAGTCACTAATATTTAAATAACATGATTCAAAGATGGTTCAAAAATTTATTTGTTTATATTTTTCGCAATGTTTGCCTTTATAATCAAGCGCAGAAAAGAAATACTCATCTTTCCCACAGGACTTTGTAACCGTATGTCAATTGTCGATTGCCGATTTGTGTCTGCTTCAATTCGCAACAGCACACTAGCGCAAATTGACACTCTGGCGCGCATTATAATATATCTATGGTGGATGTCAAAGAGTCAAGTATCCAGAGGGCCCTCTATGTGACAAAGTATGCGTTCCAGTTGTTGGCAAAGGCGAAAATTGACCCCGCATTTACACGGCAGACACGAGGAACCGATTGCGTCGAAGATTAACGACGCGACTTAGCCGGCTTGACACATGCAGGAATATACTGACTGCTAAATATTTTAAAGTTAAAAAATCTACACTTACACGAAGTGCTATTGATAGCACCCGTCAGACCGAATTTGCGCCTTTCTCTCCAAGGCGGTCGTCATAGGAGAATAATTCGGCGCATATTGGCCTTCGTGGTTGCCAGCTGCTGGACGCGTAAACAGGGAGGCTGTATTTTTCACTACGCCTAAAGTCTTTTAAAGGGAAAGTAGAACCGGTTTCGAGTGGAGCAAGAGCTTCCCCTGAGATGCGACGGATGATGGAAAAATGCCGCCGTTCTGCCACCGCCATGTTCTTATGAGTTTAAACTTCAAACTTACCCCCCCCCTCTGCGGCAACTAAGACTACCCGAATAACTGCATAGATGGGCCATCTTTGTAATAGTTGGATCCTCGGCTGCGATTTATTTGTTTACCAACATTTATTACACAGTTAGAGCTGTAGAAAAAAAGGTAGGAGTGTGTGACCGTTAGCACTAAATTTGATGTCGAAAGCTTTCTGGGCCTCAATATCTACATATCTGCCTAAATATATGTTAACTGGATTATGACACAACCAATCATTATAATCGTCCGTTCGCAATTCTACGGCGCATAGAACCAAGAACCATCCCATTACTCGGAAACGTAATACGGGAAACAATTCAAAGTAACTGATTAAAACAAGTCAATTCACAAAAAAATTTAACATCCATTCTATTTCTAAAATTGCTCCTAAAGAAAGTCTGTGCCTATGCAAGCAAAATATTACAAAGCGTATGCGTACGTTACAATCTAGATTTGCTCTCAAACAGTATGTGCAAATGTTAAAATTTAGAATAAAACAAGTTGCACCACGAATGTCGTATGATGAATTGCATAATTATTTATTACAACATAAGCCCTCCACTCCCAAGTAACTGGGTGGCAGAGTAGATTAAATGAAATATCTTTGGTTGCCATGTCGGTCGGGAAAATATGGTCCCTTCACACTATGTAAAAAATAACAAAGATAACACCAATATCAGGCGGTAAATACAATATTGCCAGTTCATGCCCGCAATTTGGATAAATAATTGCGACTTTTCCAGTCCACTGTACACATCTAGTAGCGTAATAGCTTTTTCTTAAACAGTAGAACTATAATTACTACCTAGTTTAGTTTTGTTTATATGTATGCCTTTCAATGCGCTGAATTGCCAGCTTATCTTGAAACGTGGTCGGCGGAGCAACGTGTTCAGACGAGACTTCTTTAGTCCAAACCATACCTACGATGTTTTTGTACACTAACATTGTTTTAATATGCGCCGTCTATGAATGTTTTATAAGAAAAAGAGTATTTGTTGAGTCCAAATTCGTCTGTTTGCATTGCGAGAACCCATCCCCTTGAAATCTTGATGTAAAAGTGAAAACGTTGGTCAGCGGGAAGAACAACTGCGAGGAACTTTATTAGTGGACGCAAACGGCTACACGGGTGTAGTGCATTGCGCAACTTCGGCAACCAGCTCCTTAGTGAAACATCTTATATGTCCAATAGCGTTTTATGTTCAATAAACGAATATGATCAAATAAGATTATATAAGAACATGCAAGGACCTTATAAGCACATATAAAAAATATAAGACTGTATAAGAGGTAATACGAAACTTCTTTTCAGTTTCCTTTAACATTATTTATAATTTTATATATGTTACTAAAGGTTCTTATAATGTCCTTGTGCGGTGGTATACCATCTTATTTGATGACATTCTTTTATTGGAAAAAGACATTTTGTATACTTATAAGATATTTTATTAGGGCTGCTTTGGCACCACGAAAAGTCCGCAAACCCCTGAATAACAAGAAAACAATGAACACGTAGAAAGATTGAGTCAACACCACGACAGATCAACAAGTAAAAGCAAGCGTTGTGCAGTGGAAGAACGACGACGCCTTGAAAAGCAAGGAGGAGCAGTACCCGAGACAAGCGCGGCCAGCCGCATCCGGGTCCCCCAGATGGTCATTTTGTGACGTCGTTTGACGGCCTTCTTCATCCCTCCCCTTTGACTGTACATTCTAAAAAGGGTGTATTCTGACAGCCTTTCTCCCATATTATGCACCCCTAACTTCGGTTCGACGTACAGCGCAATGACGTCGATACGGCGATACCAACTTTCAGGAGACGCTTGTTGGCCGTGTGGTACAACTTATTAAAAATAGTTAATGTACGTGTTACTAACTACAAAAAAATAATCGTGGTTTTCTTGGTCCTACTGCAAAACCTTAGTGCTTTCTTTCTGTGGTCTTTGATACGTACTTTAGCTGTTAAATAAGTTACATCGCACCGTTATCAAGCCCGTCGTAAAACTCGACGGCGTCTGTTCCACTACAGTGCGCTCTATGTCGAACCGAAGTTTTTTGCTGAATTATATCTGACAAAAGGATGTAAGGTGATACCTTTTTTTCTAAAGTCTTCGCTTGAGGGGTTTGGCTTGAGCACTACTTTTATAGAGCTTTTCAGGTAAATGCAAAGAAGAAATGACCTTACGAATATGATATTCGTGATGGAAGTGTTCCTGTTAACGCTTTAGTGTTCTTTTTGTATATTTCAAACCGTTTCTCCTTCTGTTTCACGCAAATCATTGGGAGTTCCAGTGACAACGTACAGCGTGCCACGTGGCAGTTCTTTTGTCCCACATAATTAAATAAAGTGCAAAATAGACGGGGCAACGTCGGAGAAACATGCAAGAGAGGCTACGCTCTTCGCCAGTCTGTGGCTCATAGTTTTTGCGCGTCCTTATCTTCTCTATGAAGCACCAACTATCGCAGCAATCATAGCTTTACCGCATTTCTTTCTTATTCTTTTTCGAAGATACAATGGGTTGTAAGTTTCAGCCTCTTTCCTTTCTTTATTTTCTTCAACAGTTTCCTTACGTTGTTCGCTCATTTTAATCATCTGTCACTGGTATCAACTAGCCCAGTTCACCGCCCTTCTACAGTTTTACCCCTTTACGTTCTTCCGCCAGGTAGATTTATGGTGCCTCGGAAATGAGCGAATGATGTTGCAACACACACTTTTCTATTTGACAACTTACACTGAATATCTCATCATGCTTGGCGCTGAAGCACTCCATACGGTAAAAGAAAGGTGTAAACCGGTATAATTTCTTGTACCACCACACATGCATTGAGAATGATATCATCAGTGAGGACTTTTGGAATACAAAGCGCTGGGAAGTGACGTATGATAGGGCATCCACCTGTAAAAATATAAAAAATATGGTCATGAAAGTGTTAGAATAATTGTACGCCCCTATTGAAAATAGCACTTTAGACCTATTGTGATATGGGACCACCTAAACCCTATCAAAAAAATTCAGGCCATCAAATCCCTTCATCCTCCTAAATACCTTTAGCCTTTCTTACCTCTTAAACCATCAAACCCGTTCAGCCATGCATACATTTTAAGCCTTTCAGACTCCCTCAGAAATTCAACCATTGAGACAATCAAATACCGTACATCAAAAATGCAGTTTAAAACGTTGTTGAAAGTTAATTTTAGAACTTCAGTTTAGCATGCATGTTGTAAAGGACTAATGACAATAAGTGCCAACGTGTACCCTAACCTTGGCACAAGTAGCTGTAGACAAGAGCAATGAGACGAAATAAGGCCAACCGAATTCTTTGTCGCAAAAAATGTATCCTTTCAGGTGCTCACAATGCCTCGGGGTAAAGTCTGGAGATCTATGGTAGTTCAACTCATGCAACCAAGCACATGCACATTGTTAGTAGCACGCTTAGCCAAAAGTATAAACGCGAACCCAACGTCCGCCCTCTTCACACATTCTGAGCACGGTAAAGGAATATTCCCACATGGCAGAAATTTCTCATTCTTCTCCCTGGGATTCTAATTACGCGGTAAACCTGTCACGCTGTTGCGCGGAGACTCGCTGACTCAGACATGCCAGGATGATAGTGGGAGCTTTTGTTCGGGCTCCTCGAACACCATCCGCCTTGCCATGGGATCTCTTTGCGATTCGCGCTATTTTGTTTGGGTGTCTGACAACGTACCATATTTTGCTCAGCGAGATACCGGCAGTGGCATTGGAATTACCTAACCTATTTTGGCTTGCGCGTTTGCGAATATCGTCCGAGGCAGCCGAAGGAGTTTTTACCACTCATCAATGCCGTCCTCAGGCCACTTTACTTAAAACTGATTTTGGATTCCGCGTTATTTGTGTTGCATCCACCCCTTTAATAAGCTTTTTCATTCTTTTATAAAGCATGCAGTTCGGCGTCTTCTCCATCTAATAGCGCTAATGCCACAATCGCGTATCGCTGTTTTATGTACGCCTTTATTTGTCTATTCTAGTCCGAGCAAACTAAGCCCTGTTCAAAATTGACAGATGGTCCAGATGGTACATGATCTCTTTTGCAAAAAATGCGCCGCAAGCCTGATACAGTATAAGGGAGACAACACAAAGCGCGTCTTTCAACTAGATGTTTATTGAAAAAACTCACACGCTATTTATACAACCAATAGGGCTTCTCAAGCAGGAATTCACACTCTTTCTCTGTTAGATGGACTGTCGGGGTGCTTATGCATCTGTCATCCGCCTGCAATCTAATGTTAAATGACTCGTGCAGCTCTCTCAAGATTTCGCTTCTTAGGTTTTCCAAAAAAATTTGTTTCGTTCGATTCCGAGGCGCAAAGGCATCTATCACAGTAAAAGGTAAATTTCCCGAGGGGCAATTCCTTACTGATAGCACATGCTCTCTTGCCTTTCGTTAAAGGGATGGTGAACCGAACATTTCAGTGTCTGTATTAAGCGGCGCACAATCTTTTCATGAGTTAGCAGCCGGCGGTGTGGCGAGCACACGCAACAAAATTGACGTCATCATATCCCCCTTCGAGCTCATTAAGCGTGAATATTAGATGTGATGACGTCATTTTCGTTGCGTGTGCGTGCGTATACCAGGGGCTGCTGACTCATTAAAAAGATAGTGCGCCGCTCATAATAGACACTAAAATGTTCGGTTCACCATCACTTTAACGCATCTGCTAGTTTGGTCAACGTACCCTCTTTCGCATGTAATTGGAATTTCGTTCACGACAGAGGTTGCGCGTTGCACGAATTTCCCAAGGTTTGTCTTTATGGAAACGTCGCCTCCAGCTGCACAGCTTTTCCGGGGCCGAAAGCACAACTGCAAAATCATAGTGCGCCGCAACTTTTTTAGGTTGTGTGAGACCTTGTGAATATAAGGTCAGCAGCGGGTCTCACCCCTCCTGGGCACCTGTGCCTCCTATTCTTTCTTTTTCACCTTAGAAACAAGTGTTCCAGCCACCTCTTGTAAAAGAGCGATCCTGGTAACGCGAAGAAATGGGGCATTCCACGAGGTTGCAAACACCACTTTTCACGGTGTGCTGGCATGATTTGGCAAAAGATGCCTTCAAAAGGGAGGAAGCGACACATCTTTTTACCATCTTAGAGCGTGCTGAATAAGAATAACAAGACCGTTTTCTTTGAGCGTGGTCTGTGCATCTAGCACACATGCTGGGAGTACAGACCACGCTCAAAGAAAAGGATATTGCTATTTAATTTTGCACAATCTAAGCTGGTTAAAAGAGGAACCGCTTCCTCCCTTTTGAAGAGATCGTTTGACTTATCCTGCTTGCACACCTTGAAAATTAGTTTTACAATCTGTTAGATTGCCTAAGATCGTCAAGTAACCCTGATCGTTTTCTTCAAGAGATGTGTGAAAAACTTGTTTCCAAGATGCAAAAAGAAAAAAAGGAAGCGCAGGAGCCCAGGAGGAGTGTGAGACCCGCTGCTACACTCTATGTCCACAAGGTCTCACACAGCCTAAAAAAGCGGGGGCACATTTTGATTTGCCGGGCGTGTTTTCGGCACCGCAAAAGCTGTCCAGCTTGTGCCAACAAAATTAACAACAAAAAAGACGAAGGTGACGTTTGCAGAAAGAAACACTCTAGGAAATTCCTGGAATGCGCATCCTCGGATGTATACGAAATTCCAATGACATACAAAAAAGGGTACGTGGGTGAAACGGGCAGATACGCAAATGAATGGGCAAGAAAGCTGAGCTTTCGGTAAGGAATCCACTCTCGGAAAACTTAGATATTCACTGCGCTAGATGCCCTTGCGCCCCGGAATTGAAATAAAAACAAACACGAAAAACAAAACAAAAAATAAACAAGTATTCCGGGAACGCTAAGAAGCAAAATCTCGAGAGAGCTAATCGAGTCATTCAAAATTTGATTGCAGAGAATGAAAGATGCATAATTGCCCAGACAGTCCATCTAACAGTCAAAGAATGTTAATTCCTGCTTGAGAAGTCCGATTGGGCGTATAAATAGTGGGTGTTGTTTCAATAAACATTTAGTCGAAAGAAGCGCTTTTTGTTGTTTCTCTTACTCTGTCCGTGTCGTGTGGCGCATTTTGTCAAAACGACTTCTATGCTCGAAAATACGACCGCTGAATTCTGCTGATAACACTGAGATCCCCCTAAGCTTTCTGTTTTTCGTGTATATATAGAGTCGGGAAGGAATCCCCGCTGGTTCCACCATTCACTGACCTCACGCACATCCCTCCCCCCAAAAACTTCCCCTGTCTCCGGCGGCTTCTTCGCTCGCTGCATGAGCTTCCAAACCGGACGGATGCAAAAGGCACAAAAAGCAGAGTACTGATAGACCTCCTCTCTGATCCGCAGACTGAGGTTCTCTAGAAGGTGAATCCCACGCATGGGAAGGGAAGCCGATAACAAGCGCCTACTCGTTGTAGTCGCCCAATGCACGACGACCATGAGGATTTCCAGACACATACATCCTGAAGAGTCATGGGATCCCTTCTTCAGACGCGTTAAAACTATTGTGGGCCGTGCTTTCACGGCAAAGATAGGGACAGACACCACTGACCTCTCAAAATAATCTGAATGGGTTTTTGACACCCTTTCAAAATTCTTGAAGGGTAGGTCCGGTACCTCAGAAAGCTGCGACGGACATCTGAAACCACTCAAAGATATTTCAAGTGCACTTCAAAACATTCAAAAAAGATCCTGATGGTCCCCGTAGACGGTTTCTCAAATGGGGAAATCGCGAGTGCAGCCAAGGAGGTATAAATGGTAGCCTGCTTTATTTTGTTTATATTGGGATATTGTCTATACTGTGTTTTGCATTAGGTACGATTGCAGCCGAAACTACAATCCGAGGGAGACAATCCTTATTCGCGTAATTTTTTAACCTGACAGACGCCGACGAGAAAGCGCTATTCTAAACATTCATAGAGTTCTTTTTTCTTTCCCGGCAAATGCTTTAGATATCGAGTGAGAGAGGCTCTCACGAAGATTAATGGCTGCAACACAAGCAGTCACCCTCTTGATTTGTGTTCAGTGCTGAGAGGCACTGAATACGCCGAAGCTACGCTACACCTCTCCATTGCCAAATAGTTCAATGATGCAGTGCGCGTAGTGTTGCGTTCAGCTGTTCTTGAAACTAATATATTTTACATGGTGTCACAAAAAACAAACAAAAACAATTACTTTTATTATTTTTTCTGACACAAGAGTAAACTCCGCGGCGCCGAACGCCTAATATCCACCCAAATGTAGCCCTAAAGGTCCGAACCACATGCCGACGTTTCAGCACTAACCTTTATCTTATAAGAAAGTCATGATTAATTATTTAACAATTGCAAATAAAAAAGGGGGGACGTCGTAGCTCTTGAATGCGCTATAAAGCGCCAGCAACCAAAAACGGGCAATAATCACCCAGTGGTGCATTGAAATTTTCGCAAAATCACATATAACTTTTAAATAAGATGTCGATTCATACTGAAATTTGCCATATCGTTTGTACCTCTATTGCCACACATAAAAAAATTAGCGTTTGGCGAGGCATTTTGTTTTCCACGTAAAATCTTTGCAATTCTTTTAATGCACAAGTTGTATGTTGTTTAGCAGCAATATGGAAACCGGAATAATACACACGAACATTCACACATTGTTCTCCACGAGTTGCAATCCTCGTAGCGACCACGAATGCAATGTACCTATCATAAAAAGTGTTAAAGAAATGCGATCGTTCCTCACCCAAGAACATGAAGGACGCTATCCCAAAGAGATTCTGCCGGCACCAAACAGGTTTACTTATACGTGTTCGCACAGGCGGGGCTACTGAGCTGATTCTACTCCACAAGTTGGATGACGACAAAAAAATAAACAAGATCCAGCGTATTAGTTACGAACACCACGGTACACATATTGCAAACACGGCATTACACTAAAGCCCCATCACCTCATCTGCACCTGCAGAATATTCGCGACACACCGGACCCGAGCCATCAATAGTCTTAATCCAAACAGGCGACAACACACAACCTCTGGTCCTGGGCTTCGCCAGCAGGGGAATTTAACGGAGCATAATTTTGCTGCAATCTGTCCTTCAATGCCTCCAGTCAACCAGATTGAGCGCCCACTTTTAGGCATTCGCCTCGAAATCGAACCGCGTCGCCACCGTGCAGCCAAAATTGGAAACACGCGGAAGCTGGGCCACCGCTGTGCGTCGTCTGCTCCGGGTGCAAGTTCAGAAGCATGGATCTCGACGACGCAAGCACGTTTTCGGCTGAGCTGAGCCCTCCTCATTTAATGTTTGCTGTTTTTGTTCCCGTTTCTTGCTACTAAAAATTGCGTAGTATGGTTTCACTTGCGTGAAAATTCACGAAAGCGATTATCAGAAAGCCGGAATCTTCCATAATCGCAGTGTTCTGGTTTCTACACAACCGCTGGTTCCACAAATTTTTGTAATCTCCCACAAACCATAACCTTTATAAAACATTGAGTGTTAAAGCGCAACTCCGCTCAATTCCGAAAAATTTAGGCTTACATGTGATTCCATCTCACAAAGCACTACTAAACAGCTCCACGTCTTCGAATTCGCGTAATGTGAAATATTATTTGTGTAATCTTAATTTAAACATCAGCTGATACCAAAACCGAAACTTCGGTTGCGTCAGGCAACATTGGCCTCGTGTTGTCAGAGTCATGGCCACGTCACGTCGAACCACGTGGTCTTGTGACGTTCGTGGGGGCGAGGAACAGGACACGCGACGCGGGCAGGTCACTTCGCATGGCGTGGACGGTGATGGCCCGGGGGAGAGGGAGAAGGGCAGAAGACGAAAGAGGAGAGGGGGAGCGGAGAACCACACTGATAAGCGCGCAGGGCAGCGCAAACTAGCGCATCCGCGTTACGGTGATCACGTGGACGCCCTTGAGCCAACACCGGGAGGAGAAACTCATGACGTCATCGTTCAATTCCGCTCTGAGAAGTAAAAACAAACAAAACGCGAGAATGACGTAGTCATGCCTTTGGCGTAGTGGTTCAACGTTGGCCGCTCCAACTCCATCGCATTGACTGCGCTGACGATTGCGCCTCACGTCGCACGCTAGAGTTGGCAGATTTCGGCGACTTGGCTCATTTGAAAGTTTGCTGGCCAGTTTATTAAATATATAGACGGAATTAGATCGCAATATTTGACATGAAGTCTTCCTATATGATACTGAAGAGGGCTGCATAGTTTTCTAAATATCAAAAATGAAGCGGAGTTGCCCTTTAATGGATCTACGGTTTGATTAAAAATTAACCCGAATAATAGATGCCATTTAATAGACTAATAAATTTATAAATCCGTTAGTTGATTTTTCACCGGTCATGTTGCATGAAAGACGTTAAAACTAACCTGTCTTTAGTATTTTATTATGTAATAAATGGCTTATTGCATTCCTATTTAAAACTTCACGTTAATTCGTGTACAGAAATATTAGCACGGAAATACCCTTTAAAGTGAAGTTTCTTTTTAAATTATTATTTAAAAAGTATAATCACTCTCGATAACAATCACAAGCATACTGAAGTGGTTTACCGTATCCTAAGAAGAAAAAAAACGCGTCAGACATGTTAAAGCAGACATTTTTCTTTTACTTGTTCCTGACTTTTTCCAGCACAAGATTCTGATGAAACGGCAAAAAATATGTTGCAATTAGACCATCACTCGAATAATCTGAAGGATAATCGATGAACTGCGCATTCCCGATATGGCTTAGGCGAGGGAAGAGGGTGATCGGAAAGTATTGTGAGAGTCGTTAGCCCTAATCAGTAAAAGAGTGTCGCTGCGGGCGATGCCGTCTGTGTCATGGTGCGAGTCGTTTGTTGAAATTGCAGAGTATACTATTTTTGAGTAGCAGAATATATATTCCTTAATTTATAATATTAGACTTTTGCCAACCGCGGCCCCCTCCGAGAAAATTGAAGCAGGTGAACCCACACCGCCGTGAAAATTATCTAATAACACGCAGGCTACTTCGTTGCTCAGCTACACACGCTTGTCCCACTCGCGGAAGACATACTAGAATAGTTTGTTTCACTTGTTTTATTTGTCCTACCAACGAACAGCTTCCCGATAGCCACTAGACGAGGAAGTCTCTCCTCAACGCAACGGAGTATAATTCTTCCGACTCCGCAATTCTAACTCACGCCATGGCACAGTAAAGAGAAACATTAGCGGCACGGGAACTCAATAGCATGGTAATTTCCAACACATGACTAACTTCTCTTCATGATGAATATTTATATTGCTGCAAAAGCTGAAAAAATGCATAGAATTTGCAATTTCATAGCCCACATTACCCGTATTATTTTATCCGGGTTGGCATTCATTCTTTTGTTGAATTCTCACGGTTCGAAGCCGATCATGGGCGTACCAACCGGGGGTGCAAGGGGGGCACTGGCCCACAGTTCTCAGAGTGGGGGGGGGGGGGGGGGGGGCAAGGCATGTGTTTTGCGGCCCCCCCTTCCCATGAAACAGCCGCCACTTGGCAGGGTAAACACTGGCCGGTTGCGCCCAAGGAATTCCAAGGGCACAGCACCCCGGCCCTTGGGGGGAGGGGGGGGGGGTTGGGCATGGTTTGCTCCCCCACTCCAAAACAAGTTGGTACGGCACTAAAGCCGATACAACTATTTTAAAAGGAACAAATATGTAACATATTTAGTGCTGATCACCCGGAGACAGGCATCCGTCGTGGTGATTTATGCTTTCCAACGTCTGCCTAGTGCAGACGACGCATCCACATGAGGGGGTATTTAAATTTGGGCTGTACGCTGGAATCAATATTTGATCTTCACGGAAGCACCCTTTTCCGCTAAAGTTGTTTTCCCACCAATACTATGCGACAAAATAAATACAAGAATCTACACCGTCTCCCGCGCGAATATCGAGGCCCAGCTTCTATTCCCGCTTTGATGATGATGATGGCGCGACAGTACCGCCATCTCTAGGTCGATCTCGAGGCCAATAATCTTCTTTTAAAGATACGCCACGGTGCGAGGAATTGATTAGGGAAACAATAGACGTAATTCACACCTTATCATTTTTCGGACGCGGTTCTTATGCGCCCGTTTTCGGGTTGAGCGGTGTCGAGGTCGGCGTCGGCATAACCTCACGCGTTGCATTATGAGGCGTCACAGATTCCCCGCTAAATTTAGCGGGGAAACTAAATTGGTGTTGAGGCCATGTGACGCCAATTCTAGCTAAATTTAGCGGGTAACTTTAACTGACTAAATTTAGCGCGTGAATTTTGTCTAATTTTTTGATAAATTAAATGAAAACAATTTCGCTTAATTACCCCGGTATATTTATCGGGGAATGCTTGGCTAAATATCCCGATTATTATAGCTGTGAAATGATAATTAAGTTTGCTGCTATATTTAGCGGGTAAAGTTTGTCACTATATTTTGCTGGGCGATTTCTGCAAAATTTAGCGGCCAATTTAGCAAAATTGTGCATCTCTATGGGAGGCGACGAGAGGAGCAGGGAAGGGTACGGAGGGGGAGAAGGAGTAATCTCTCCCTTCGTACCCTCCCTCCTCCTCCTCAAGAACTGCTCTCTAATGTCAGATTGCAGAGCATTGTAAACGTCTTAATGTTTTGTGCGACTGGTTCTTTCCACAAAAAGAATTATGCCCACGTTTTAGGAAACGCCCTGTATAAACCTTAAATCCCAAGATATGTCATTTAATGCCTATTTGATGCCAGAGAAGCGCTCACAATGGACTTCTTCCAAAACCGACGCGCCCCAATGCGGCGAAATACCACGCAGTGCACTCTGGGAACTAGTTGGCCACTCAGTTTCGGTTTCGACTGAGCAGCTTCATCTCATTCTATCACGCCACGACCGAACGCGCTGCTTGCGTTTTCGATTATCTGACTTTTTACGAACGTACAATACACACATTTTCGAGCGATACAAAACGAAGACCGGGGCACTTTCCTTGGTTCCCGAAACACCGGATATCATGAGTGCGTATGCAAACGTAGTAAGAATCACCTCACCCCACGAGTGCATCTTTGAGTTCAATTTCAATAATCCCGTCTAGTACCAGTGAACTACATCTGAAATTTGGTGACCTTGAGCCTTGCAGTATTTTGCTTGCCAAACGTCCGCTTCTTGTTACTTCATCGGGCGAAAAGCAAGCCGCATCCTCACAGGAGTATTAAAGTTGAGCTCAGCGGTGACGCATGAACTTTCAAGGAAACGCAATAAATTCGACCTCACTACTGCACAAAAGTTACTATGATGTCTTCTTCGTGTCATCATATATCTCCCACTCAAATTTTATGCTGATAGAAGATTAAGTTTTCGCAAACGCAGAGATCGGCTAGCTGCGACGGAGGCCCTAACAAGCGTCCCCTACTCCTCGCTAAGCCTTTTTGGACAACCTTTTACTGACGCCCAAGATCTGTGCCTGAACGGTGTGGCTAAAATTATCTCGGCATACTTAGGCAAGAAGAAAGCAAACACATAACAAATATTATCGTCATTAGCGACCGTCAAATGCGCTTTGAATATTTTCGTTCGTTTGGCGCACCGCGGTTCATGCCCGTCCGGCGCACTTCCGGCGAACGGTGCGACATTCTCCACACAAGCGCTCGACTTCTGCTTTCTTAAAACGTTTTGTATGTGTGAATGAGTCTATATGATTCCAGGATAACTTTATGCGCATACACGATGTTGAATATTAGTGGAATGCAAGCGGGTCGGGACTTCACTTCGTGCAGTCTGCGGGTCAGTACAGATAAGAGATGAGAAGTGTGTTAAAATGGAGCTTTTCAATGGCGCCTGCGAGTTTTACCTCGCGTACTCAGGCGTATTAAGAAAAACAGTAATTGCAAAAAGTAATATTTCGTCTATGGACGAACGGAACAAACAAACTTCCTGATCAACGACACTAATGTAAAGGCGCGACCTCGATGTATGCACCCTTATTGGATTGCTACAGCTTGTTGATTCGTACACAAGCAAGATCCCCGAGCTTCGCACCGTTGAGATTCCCAGCACTGGCTCGTCCACATACCTCGAAACGCTGACAGAAATGCTCAAGTACAAAAATACAGCAAGAAAATGTGTTAAGACAAGCTATACGTCTCGGGCTTGTGCTAAAGCTTCGAGGTCTTGCCATTTGGGTTAGTTTAGAGACCACAAATGACGCTCTCGGGACCAGAAAACATGAGATAACGGCCGTTAATAGTCCACGCTTCGACGTGTCGATCGAAACCGAAACCATGCCGCTCTCCTCCCTGGCCAACTAGTTCCCAGAGTGCAACGCGCGCCGTGTTGCATGCAGGGCTTTATGGAAGTAGTCTATTATCAGGGAGGAAGGTTAAGAGGATGTGACGTGGAAATAAATGGCCAGAAAAACTCACTATGTAAATTTAAAAAAAAAGCAGCGCGAAGTCGAGGACCAAGAAAAAAAGAACTGAAGAGGCACAGCGCTACACGTGTCCGCTGTACAGGCTGCCAACGCTTCCAGGTTGGACTTCCATAGCAATTTTAGTTTCAGCTTCTGTATCCTTGATTTTGACCACACCGGCTAAATGTTTAAGTCTGATGGTTCATCTATTGACCCCGCAGGGGGCACCTGTGAAAGCAGGTGTTTGGAGAGTGGCGTCTCCATGGACCCCGAGCCCCGCAGGGGCGCGGGTGCACCCTAGGTGCTAGGTGCTTGATGAGTAGCGTCATCACGGACCCCAGCCACGTGGGCCACCATACCCACACGCAGGGGGCAGCTACTGCGGTAGGCGCTTGGTGAGTGGCGTCACTACGAACCCCGAGCCATGTGGGTTCGCCCACCCACGTCTGGCTGTGCGTGGCTTAACCAGAGTCCGGGGAAAAGGGGACCCTGGTGGTTGAGCTGAGGCCGGGGTTTGTTTGGACCCTTCGGGGCCAACCGGGCGAGGCAATACACCGCTTCGGCCCCTGCTTCTCGTAGACGGGTATCCTGGCTTGGCCCGACCAGGATGATTCAGTCAGTCGCATCTTCTACCCTCTTCTTCCTTCTTTCACTTTTCCTTCCACCTCTTTTTCTTTTCTTCTACACTCTCTTCCTTCCTTTTTCGCCCTCTTAGGCGGCAAGGGCTAACCTTGAGTGGAAACAGGTCCTGTCCCTGCATCCACACTAGGGTATAGTGCCCGGGCAGCACTGGTAGAGTAATTGTGTCAGCCAAGCTCTTCTTGCTATGGCACATTACCTACCCCCTTGTTGGGCTCCGTGGTGGGCGGTGCACCCGGGCACTGAATTTTCTCCCCCATCTTTATGGTTTTCAAAACTAAAACACCTGATCGGGCCCTGAAAAGGACCCGCACCGAAGCACTGTCAACGTTTTTCTCTACGGACAATGTAAATGACCACTTTACACGATTTTTTGTTCTTCATTCTGATGACGTATCAAAACCGCTCTCAAAACTGTCTCCATTCCTTGTCGCCAAAGTGCTTCAAGGCATGCTAGGAGCTAAGTATGAAGCAAAAAATCTCTTCTCAGGCGACCTTCTTGTGGAGGTTTACGAGAAGTACCAAGCTATAGCTCTAATGAATCTCCAAACTATCCAAGACCTCAAGGTGACAGTGTCTGCTTATCGAACACTGAACACCATCCGCGGCGTGATATCGGAAGACGACTTGATAGGCAGCGCTGAGGAAGAAATTGTGGAGGGTCTCCGATCCCAAGGAGTTGTAGGTGCAAAGCGTATCACAATCCGACGAGATGGTGAAGAACGACCCACCAAACATGTTGTTCTGACCTTCGAGAGGCACACCTTGCCTCCCTCTATTAAGACAGGCTACATTAACTGCAAGGTGCGACCTTACGTGCCAAATCCGCTTCGGTGCTTTCGGTACCAGCGGTACGGTCACGGGTCGCGCACTTGCCGAGGTCGTGAGACGTGCGCCAGGCGTGGTGGCAGGGACCACACCGCTGATGGTTGCGAAGCAGATAACAAATGTGCCGATTGCAGTGGGAACCATCCCGCCTACTCCAGAACATGTGAACAGTTCAAAAAATAAAAAGAAATTCTTGCACTTAAGGTTAAAGAGAATATAACCTACCAAGATGCAAAGCGTCGCCTTTCCGCTTTCCAGAGGGGCTCTTTTGCCGAGGCGGTGTCCAGCAGGGGACCTGCACCGTCCAAGGTATCAGTGGCAACCCAGGTGTCCCTTTGGAACCCTGGGAAACCAATTCAGTCCTCTACGCCCAGGTTAAAGCTTTCTTTTCCTGGGCGTTCCGTCTCGGCTGCCAAAGCAGCCGAGGCACCCAGTCACTCCAAAGACTCGGGTGCCTTTGAGGCAATGGAGGTGACTCCATTTCTTTCACCTCGCAGATCGTCCTCTGAAGAAAACGAGCGAGCCCCTCGCTCCTCCTCTCAGAAGAAAATTTCCTCACCCAGGAAGTTTTTAGCTTCAGAAGGGAGCACACCAGCTGGCTCCCCGGGTAAGAACGGGCAGACAGTGCCTGTCCGTGGTTCGAGGACTTCCTCTGGTGTGGAGCGGCAGTCTCGCCAAAACTCGCTGGAGAGGTCCTCCTCATCCAAAGGGCAGCACCGCGCTGCCACTTCAGGATCTCAGGGGCAGGAACAGAGGCACTCGGGCAATATCACGCCTAGTACCTCCCCTGCCTCTTCAGTGGGAGGTGGTCGTGGACGGGGTTTTCCATCCCGTGTTGCGGACCCACCCAAAGCTCCAGAAAAAGCCTCGTCTGAGGAGGTAGGGGCGATGGACGAGGCTACTGATCAGGTGACTCCGGTGTTTGATCATGAAGACATGGAGTGGCAAACTCAAAACCGTAAATCTAAAGGGAAGAAACCTGTGACTGCTCTCAAATAAATTAGATCAATTTACCTCTTTAATCGTGAGCATTAATTTCCTTTTCCTCTCTCCCTTTTTTTATTAATTTATTTCTGTACCTTGTTACCTAAATGAAAAACTTGCATTTTATGCAATGGAACTGTCGAGATCTTTTACCCAACATTGATGATGTTAATTATTTTATGGATGAGCTTCGGCCTATTGCCCTCTCTTTACAAGAAACTCATCTTCAAACACATCATACAGAAATTTTGCGACGTTATCAAGTGTTCCGCAAAGATCGTCTGAATTCCAGTTCTGGTGGCGTAGCAGTGGTCGTGCAGAGTGGGGTTGCCTGTTCGGAGGTTCCTTTCTGCACACCACTCGAAGCTGTAGCGGTACGCCTTCTTTTAGACCGCCTCATAACAATTGTGTCCATTTATCTGCCACCAAACGTTCCATTGCAACTTCATGAACTCCAAGGGCTTGTAGGGCAACTTCCTCAACCCTTTTTAATCTTAGGAGATTTTAATGCCCATCACCCCATGTGGGGCAGTACTCGCCTCGACTCTCGAGGCCGAGTAATTGAGAGGTTTTATTATCATCTAACCTGTGTATTTTTAATGGGAGAGAACCTACTTTTTTAGTTCTGCTCACAACTCATTTACATCTATTGACCTTTCTATTACTTTACCTTCATTACTTCCATGCTTTTCATGGAAGGTTTTTAATAATCTTTTGGGAGCGATCCCTTCCCTATTGTTTTAGAGGGTACTGTCTCCCTTCCGACTCTTTTAACGCGAATGCCCCGGTGGAAACTAGACAAAGCAGATTGGTTCATTTCATTTCTATAATCCATTTCTTCTATAATCTCAAACATGAACCCAGATGAAGCAACACTGTATGTCACAGAGGTTATAATAAGCGCTGCCACACGGAGCATCCCTCAAACATCCGGTCGTCTTCCTAAGAGATGCAAGCCATGGTGGAATGATGACTGTAAAACAACACGAAAGTCCCAGAACAAAGCTTGGTGCATCTTTCGTAGATATCCAACTTCTAGAAACTTACTTGAGTTTAAGAAAAAAAAAGAGCTAAAGCTCGCTGGACAAGACGCCAGGCGAAGGGAAGCTCCTGGAGAAAGTATTTGACGTCCTTGAGTAGCTTTGTACCTGCAAAAGAAGCGTGGGATCGGCTTAGAAAGGTTAGGGGTGACTACCTACGCTTCAGAATTCCCCTCTTCCCTGCTTCACCTTCAACGTCTTTAAAAGATCAAGTGAATGTTCTTGGGGAACATTTCCAAGACGTTTCTAGCTTACGCAATTGCAGTGAAGCCTTTAAAAAGTTCAGTTTGACAGCAGAGAAACAGCCAATCATTCTGTCTGGTGCTCGTGATGCTCCGTATAACAGGCCTTTTACACTCTCTGAGCTCGAAGTGGCTCTCAGTGTAAAGAAACAGTCTGCTCCTGGACCAGACAATATTCATTATGAGATGCTAAGGCACCTGTCACCTGAATCTCTAGGCAGTTTGCTGACCTTTTATAACTCATTGTGGCACTGCTCTGCATTCCCGGAGATTTGGAAAAGAGCTCATGTAATCGCTCTTCTGAAGCCTGGCAAAGATTCTTCTCAACCAACTAGCTACCGACCCATTGCGCTCACAAGCTGATTGGGAAAAACCTACGAAAGAATGATTAACCGACGTCTCGTTCATTTCTTGGAGACTGAGAATGTGCTTGACATTAATCAGTGCGGTTTTCGAGCTGGACGTTCCACCCTGGACCACTTAGTCCGCCTTGAAACCTCTATTCGTGAGGCATTTGTACACCGCCAGGTTTGTCTCTCCGTGTTCTTTGATCTGCAGAAGGCGTACGATACGACGTGGTGCTATGGGATCCTGCGGGATCTTTACGCTTACGGTGTTCGGGGTCGCATGTTGCGATGTATACAAAGCTTCTTAATGGGACGTACTTTCCAAGTCTGTCTGGGCTCCACCTTGTCAGATGTGTTTACTCAAGAAAGTGGTGTCCCTCTGGGAGGGGTGCTTAGTGTAACACTTTTTGCAGTTAAAATCAAAAGCCTGGCTAAGGTGATACAACCGACAGTATCTTATTCTTTGTATGTGGATGATGTGCAAATTTCAGTTTCTTCTTGCAATCTGCATAGTTGCGAACGTCAACTGCACCTGACAATCAACAGGATGAGCAAGTGGGCAGCCGAAAATGGGTTTCGTTTCTCCCCCGACAAAACCGTATATGTTGTTTTTTCGATGCGTCGAGGGTTGTCACCGAATCCTACCTTACATCTTAATAACCTTGCCATCACTGTAAATGGAGGCCCATAAGTTTCTAGGCGTGACATTTGACAAAAAGCTTACATTCGTACCCCACTTGAAAGAACTAAAGCAAAAATGCCTTCGATCTTCCAATATTCTAAAGGTGCTTTCGCACACAAATTGGGGGTCTGACAGACAATGCCTGCTGCGAATTTACAACTCTCTAGTGCGGTCCCGGCTGGATTACGGTGCAGTGGTGTATGCGTCAGCACGACCATCTGCTTTGACCATGTTAGACCCAATCCATCACCTGGGGCTGCGTCTAGCCACAGGTGCTTTTCGCCCATCGCCCGTGCTGAGTCTGTATGCTGAAACGCATCAGATGTCCCTTGAGCGATGAAGACAATATCTAAGTCTTTGTTGTTCCTACAAAGTTTATAGTGATCCGCACCACCCTTCATTTTCCGCTCTGCAGACCTCTGCATCGCTGCGCCTTTTTGAGAATAAGCCCAGTATTGTTCGGCCCCTGATCCTTCGGGCTGAGAGCATGGCTAGGTCGCTACACCTTTCCTTTGATAAGCTCCCTTTGTTGAGACAGGCCTATAGGGCTGCTCCTTGGGACTTCATGCCAATCTCTTGTGATTGGTCACTTTCAAAGTACAGCAAGAAGGTTGTTCCTCCTCTTGTTCTCTTGCGGGAGTCCGCAGAGCTAGAGCAGAAATATTGTGACTATCTCCACTTTTACACTGATGGCTCGAAAACATCCACCTGTGTAGGTTGTGCAGTTTACTCTCTCACTTTCAGTAAAGATAGCCAACTCAACCCTCTAGCAACCATTTTTACTGCTGAATTGTATGGTATCCTTATGGCTGTTGAATATATTCTAGAAAATAACATTAACAAAGCGGCTCTGTTTGTTGATTCCCAAAGTGTTCTCTTAGCTATTTCATCTTTAGAAGACATCAAGAACGCTCTTGTGCAACAGGTTCGTGTTCAGATTAACAAAGCTTTGCATCTTGGACAACTATGCAGACCAGCTTGCACTTTCTGGAAAAAACTATACGTAAACATCTTTTGGCCTGCCACACCAAGACCTCAAGCCAGCCTTAATCAAGTCAATTATTAAGTTATGGCAGCTGGAGTGGGACACACAGATTGATAACAAACTTGATGTTATTAAGCCCAACTTAGAAGTATGGGAGAGTTCCTCCCATAAGGACCGCCGTTCGGAAGTCCTTTTGTGCCGCTTGAGAATCGGCCATTTCCGATTGACAAGCCTGCACTTGCTCTGCGGTGAAGATGTCAAGCTCTGTGAAAGGTGTGGGAAAATGTTGACTGTCCTTCACATCCTGTGGAATTGTAGATTTTTGGATCATCAGCGTCGTAGATATTTTCCTGAACTTTTCAAAAACCACCTTCCAGTTCATCCTTATTTTCTGCTTGGTGATAGACCTCTGGTACCATTCTCTCGCGTTCTAAGTTTCCTACGTGCAAGTGGCCTTTTGCACCTGATATAGCTAGATAACTAAGTTTAAAACTAACAAACTAACTACTAGGCTCTTTAAAATAACTTTATTGGCGCAATATGGCCATAGTCGCTCTTGCGCCATTAAACCCCAATCACACACTCATCTATTTATGCCATACGCATTTCTTTAGGATTCAGAGTTTTTTTCTTTATGTGAAGAAATATGATGCGCTTTTTTACAATAGTCCTTATTCAATCTAGGAAAAAATACAAAAGAAATTTAGGATAGGAATACATAAAAATAAAAAAAATTCCAACTTTGTAAATGTTTTCTCGATTCACCCAATCACTCTACTACATTGAATGCAGAACCCGCTTCATTCTTTCAACATGTGATAGCTAAGTATTTATATATTAGCACATTAAATTTCTTTCGATTGTAATATCCTTCAAGCTACAGCCACAAACTAAAATGCATTTAAACACACAGCACTATTTTCTGCAAGTATCGGAGTTTAGAGATCATTTGGTAATTATCAAAACTACTATAAGCAAAATAATAAAACAGCCTCACAATTGCGACTTCATACTTGTTTAAACTGGTATTGAAGACGCTTGGTCCTGTCACACGACATGGTCCGTGATTAACAATGTCGCTGTCTAGGTGTGTCCGCAGTATAATTCCATCGACGTGGAAAGAGCTGCAAGGTAAAGAATGTTATGACCGTAAAAAGTTAAAACCAACGTTACTCATAATAAAAACACGTCACGACGAAAAATGCTAATAAATATTGCAGGAGGGAGTGCACAAAAAGTGACATGATGGCATCATGACAAAGTTGCAAAATCGTGTTATGGCAATATTGTTTTGGTGGCATATTTATGTATCATATAAAAATAAGTTAGGTAAAATAAGCCTAGTTGTAGAAAGGTTAAAAATCCCCTGGTGTAGTTCATTGGGGCACTATATGTTACCAGTTCAATATTTCATTCTAATGCATACATATTATTCTAACAATTAAAAGCAAGCTAGTTCATTTCGGCTTAGATTTACGGGAGTCCAATTTACATTCAAGGATGGGCAGTATCGTGATACACTTCTCGGTACCAATCAGCATTCGTTGGGTTGACTGGCCTCGCGGTCGAAACACCATAGTCATGGTGGAGGACATTTTTTAGCCGAGCATAACTTCGCAAGGCACAGCAAAAGGGCGGAATTTGTCGGCGCGTAGGCGAAAAGCTAACAGCGCAGGGAGCATGCTGCGCTGGGAGCGATGGCGAGTACGACTCGTACTTGCTGAGCGAAAACACAGTTTCCAGCTACATCCACCAAGCAGACGACGCCGTCGATTAATCGCCTTTGAGTTTGGTGACAGCTTGCAAATTTCGTAAGCCGTTCATCAGGCTTTTCCAAGATGCAGCCTTGCGAGTCACTGCAGCGGCAATAAGATTGACAATGTTATGTCATGTTTCAACTTGGCCAGCAATCAGGCTGAATGTACTGAATTATGTTAACATTTGTTCAGTGTGTTAGAAAGCGAAGCCAAGTTGAGGTCAGCCACAAGAACAGGACGTATGCAGCCAATCGCAAGCCACTCTCCTTGACATATTGTTGCTTGTGACGTAATGGGACCGTTTCCTGATAGTCAACAGGTTTACTAGTATATACTTGTCGTGACTGATCATTTCGCGGAGTGGGTCGTATTGTTCGCTTTTAAGGTACCCCCAAAAAGTTAAACAGTCTGGTTGAGACACGCGTGTCCGAAAATTTGTTTAACGCGCGAAACACATAATTTAGAGCAATATTTACGACGCGAGACGCGATTTAGTCGGTAGTCACCTCCTCTCCACTTGACGTTTTTCTCGGCATTTCGGGCGCGTGGAGGAGAGGTGGATTGGATTCGCCTTTACGTTGGAGTGGAAAGAGAAAATGACCATATCGTTTAGGTGGAAAGAGCGAATTACCTATTCGTGACGTCATGCACTTTGCGCGTAGAATTTCAAATAAATCTCTCGCAGTCAATATTGCCCTACTTTATGTTTTGCGTAATATTTTTTTTTTGACACGCCTGTCAAAAGCAAGGTGTTTCAAAAACTTTTTTTTCTTTTCAGGGGCTCGTTAAGGAAACTTATTGCGCAGGGAATCTGCGACTGCGTTCTTGCTGTGTTCACAACTTCTGGTTTTCCTGCAGAGCTCATCACTCTTGGCGCATCGTACGTTCGGAGAAAGGTCATCATCGACACCTGTGCTGCGCTTTTGGATAATGTACAGACTCAATTCGCCGTATCACCCGCAAGTGAGACAACTCAAACCTCATGATGATGTTGATTGCACACACAGCTCGTCACAATGACTGGAACGCCAGAATCGACAAGATGGCCTTTGCTTAGCGCAGTACGGTCAACCAATTTACATTTTCTATCCCTGCGCGTCTCACCTTTGGTAAGGAGCTATCTTTTGCATTGAAAAAATCTTTTTCCTACACAGATGCTGCACAGGATGGGCGCCTTTAAGCGTAGTTTAGCGAGAACATTCACAACAAACTTTCTCCTGCCGTTCGAGGTGCCCGAAAAATCTTCACTCCTCACGTCTCTAAAAGGCCGCCCAGAGCGATAAGGTCCGTGTTGACGTTCAGTCAAATGTTGGAGACCTTGTACTTCGACGAGCGCATCTTCGCTGCAGCGCGCCGAGAGCCTTCTTTCCGTCCCTCGCATACCGTTGGCATAGACCCTTCCCACATCGCAGGATGTTTCCCCGTTAAGCGACGGCCTAGCACGACTGCGTTGTTCACAGCAGTATATATCAATCAACATGTTGGAACTCAAGCAAAACTTAGAGTAGGCAATTTTTTCGCAGGTACCGGCCGTTCGAGCCCTTAGCTAGTCCCCGGCGCATAGAATCTTACCTAGGCCGTACAACCTGGGCCTGCGGTAAGCCAACGAACGACGCCCATATCCTTTTTGGTTTGCTGCGTTTTTTTCCGTCATGAAGGAAAGTGAGGCAACCTCTCTCTCCCGAGGGTCTGCCTTTGTTTCACAAAAGTGGTTTTAATTCATGAGAGCCTCTCGAAATTTCGAGACCCGTTAATTTTGTTTCTTCACATCTCTGAAGACAATTTACGCAGATGGACCGCGTCAGGGACTGGAGCCCTACACTCCGCCATCTCTTAGGGCAGTCGACCGGTTCACCGCCCGACCATCGGCCCACCGTTACGATGAGGACCACACAGGACGACAACATCGTCCACATGGACTGCCCCGGTGATAACGAATAACAAAGGAAATAATTAAAACAACTTAAGATACAATGAAAACGAATCTTGGAGAAAGTTCAAAAATCAATAACGAGATACAGAATAGTGTCTATATCAAAAAGCATCACAAATATCATATTTACCACAAGCGAAGTTACCTTCGCTTGTGGTAAATAATTTAAGTCAATTTTCTAACGTTTTTTCTAAACTGGAGCGGAAATTCGCTGTAATCAGATTTCCGGCTCGTTTAATGAATCGACATTCAGCAGAACCTTATTCGATAAAAAAGCAATCTTTCCATGTGACGAGAGGCATTATACAACGCACCGTGACATAAAAAATAGACGGAAATCGATGCACTAAAAACTTACGCTTCACTGAGGATAAAAAATCAAATTCAAAAACTGGGGAGGAATAAAAAAATGGCAGCCCTGCCGTAGGCGATGACAGCTTATGACCTGCAGGACTGTATTTTTAGTGACAAAAAGCTCTACGGTAGGCTAAATTATTTTTGAATTTTGCAATTTTTTATTTATTTACGTTATTTACATGCACGCCGAACTCCTGTCTGAACTTAGACTGGAATTGTAATTAAAATCTGTGCGATCTAATATGTTTTAGAGCGCAGCTCCTAGGCGCCCTTTTCCGGCTTGAGCGGCGTCGGTGTCGCCGTCGGCGTAACCGAGTGGTCAATTATGGGTAAATTTCATCGTTAAATCTAGCGGAAAAATTTCCCCGCTAAGTCTAGCAGAAAAATTTTCCCGGTAAATCAAGCGGAAAAATTTCCCCGCTAAATCGAGCGGAAAAATTTCCCCGCTAACTTTAGCAGAAATATTTCGCCGCCAAATCTAGCGGAGAATTTTCCCCGCCAAATCTAGCTGAAGAATTTCCCCGCCAAAGCTAGCGAAAAAAATTTCCCGCTAAATCTAGCGGAAAAAAATGTCCCTGTTAAATTTATCGGAAAAACCTCCCCGCTAAATCTAGCGGAAAAATTTCCCGCTGAATCTAGCAGAAATATTTCCCTCCTCATTCGGCGGAAAAGTTTTCCTAAATGGGAGGCCAGCAGCAGAGGAGGAGGGGCATAGCCTCCTCTCCGTACCTTCCCTCCTCCTCCTCAAGACCTCCACTCTAATTCGGCATTACAGGGAGTGGTAAACGGCTTTCATTTTTAGAGCGCAGCTCTTAGGCGCCCGTTTCCGGCTTGAGCGGCGTCGCCGTCGCCGTCGGCGTAACCGCGCGGTGCATGATGGGTAAATTTCGCCACTAAATTTAGCGGAAAATTTTCCCCGCTAAATCTAGCAGAAAATTCTCCCCGCTAAATCTAGCGGGAAATATTTTCCGCTAAATTTAGCTGGAAAATTTTCCGCTAAATCTAGCGGGGAAAGTTTTCCGCTAAATTTAGTGGGGGAAATTTTCCCGCTAGATTTAGCGGAAAATTTTCCCCGCTAAATTTAGCGAGGAAAGTCCCACCCCCCCCTCCACGAGGTCACGTGACCGCCCCCCCCCTGCCTTCCCCTCCTCCACAAGAGCTGCGCTCTAATTCGGCGTTACAGGGAGTTGTAAACGGCTTTCATCTTTTTCTTTCTTTTCACGCGCTGGGAAGAGCATCATCAGTGGTTGAGATAGCTCAGGGGAGTATGTTTGAGGGGAAACAGTTGTAAGATTAACTTATCACAACAACTTGGGCCACTGGTCTTCTTACTCAGTTTTGGACAATTCGTATTAGAGTATCATGTTAAATATAAGACAACTTGCCGTAGTTGCTCGAGCATTGTCGTGTAGAGAGTTCCATTTCTGGGTGAATACAAATCAATGCCTAAAATGATGTGTGCTGGTACAGGCGGATATGATTGATACTTTCTTTGTTCTTCCCTAATTGTCTGTAATTTGAAAAAGACAAAAATTAACGAATCGAAGAGCGTGCTTCGTGTCCCATTCCATTTATCTGGAAAGGATCTTTCGGGAGGCCACAATTTGAGCTTCTCGGCCATTAACTGATCTGGTTAGAAACCAATTATTCTGCGTTCTAGCAGCGACTCTGGGACACTGCATTCTCCAACGAATGTCGAACTAGGTTCTATGGAAGACAGAAGCAGTCGTATGCACGCATCATAAGTGAGATTTGATTATATATGTGAAAAAACCTGTCTAAAAAAAGTAAAACTTGATTACCACATGGATGACCTTTGTTCGTATGTCGGATTTTCCCGTTTTAATTTTCCTGTGAATTTATAACGTGTCACAATTTATAGGTGGGTTTTCCGGCTTTTACCAGAAACATCAAATAAACCTCTGTCGACATCATAAATACCAAACGGAAAAGACTGAAAAACACCAATAAACGGCCAATGACGTAAAATACAAAAATCTGTGAAAACTTACAAGCGTCAATTTTTTGAAAATTGGGCTCCTGCTCGGACTTAATTTTCGATAGCCTTCCCTCGTGGCCTTGAACTATGCGTTTTCTTATAATATTGTTTCACTGGTAATAACCATTCTTGGCATTCGTTCAAAACAAAACAATTGACGATGCCTGTGTACACCGGTATTAAATAAATAGTCTAAAAAATATCCGTCGATATTTTCTCTAAACAAATACCCAGTTGTCTAAGGCCAATTTATAAAGCAGAATATTTGCCAGATGTAGTTCACTCTTGATAGAACCGTTGCTTTTACGTTGCGTATGAAATGGTATCCAATTAATAAATCTATAAAAATGAGTTTTTTTTAAATACCGCACACATGTAGGCAATAATGACAGCTAAGGTACCTGTCTTTTCAAAAACCACTGATGATTAAAAAATGGCATGTTAAGTTTCTAATTTAGATTTAACAAAAACATGTTTTGAAAATATAATGTAAAGAGCAACGCAAATAATTTTCCTTCCATAAATTGCCCTGTAAAAAAGAGGCCATCCCTGGTCGCCATTTGACACTTACATAGAAAATTTAACTCCCCTTACCTCTATTTTAATATTTTCCCGCCCATTCTGAATGTCATACCTTCATGAGATCGAAAAATTTGGATAATACCACTGTCTCCATTTGAAAATAAAGCCGTATTCATCTCAACCCTCTGCACACCGTAATGACGAATTCCCAAATTCCAGAGTGTATGAAGCATTCTTGATCCTTTGGATGTTTTAATATCGATGTTGGCGGCAGGCGCCTGCCTGCAAGAAATTGAGCAATATGTAATTTACATAAAAAGGATATTCTCCTAGTTAGTAACTGTACCAACAGATACATTTCGAATAAAACAAGTGTTTTTCCCCGAAATTAGTCGCCACCGTAACATATTGCGTACTATTTGCATCGTCCGCGCATAATAAATATTTCGCGCGTAAATACATATCATGCAGAACACACCTAAATAAACTTTCCTGCTTTATCACTGCACAAACAAGTTAGCGAGTTTCATAGACAAATTATCTTGAAACTTATTATTATTTCACAATCTCCGTCAAGCCTCGTCATATTGAACCAACTTGAAGAAACTACTACTTGAATTGTAGGCACCTCCGTAATGTCCACGACCAAGAGTGTTAACATTAAATATGTAAAGTTAGCGTACCATTATTTCTAAAATCCACTACTTTGTACCTGACAGTTTTTAAATATTTGGGCAGAATAAAGGCAACTCCTTTTTGTGCATCACCCAACGCGGACCACCGTAACCCCCTTCCTTGCGTCCAGAGTGACACGACCCCGCCATGAAATCAGAAAATGATTTGTTTTTGGTGTGGGATGAATTCTTACTGACGTAAGGGCTATAGCTAGTCCCCTGTACCCGTTTGTTGGTCCATGCATGCATCTCTCCCGGTGGTAAACAAGGCCGCAAGGAGGATTTCAAGGTCATGTGAGCGGTTCGTTGGGGAAAAAGTAGCTTAGCGTGTCAGCAAAATTCCTTTAGGAGACGTCAGTCTGCCTTTTCGTGTTCCTCAATTCTCGCTTAAAGGCTGATGTACACTTCGTGCTTTCCACTTTCCACCGCCTCCTCCTTTCCTATATCCTCTCCACTTTTTACCTTGCTCCAACTTGGCTTCCTTCGCAGCTTAGGAGAGGGGACCCTACTGAAAAAAAACATTTGAGATTCAAACAAGGTCGACCCGCTTGAATCAAACGGGTGGCAAACTGGTCGATTCGTTCGAGATCAAACGTGATTATGGGATACGGGTACCCGTTTGATACGGTGAGCCGTTTGATACGGTAGCCGTTTGATACGGTACCCATTTGATACGGCTGCTCGTTTGATACAGGTGACCGGTCGACCTGACACGTGACCACACATTTGAACGCGCCATTCGGAAAGGCAAATTATTCGCTAGCCCTAAATGGGTATCGTCTGGAAGGTTGGTTACCTTAAACTTATTTAACGCGTCCTGAAATTCATAAACCTATTTATAACATGCAGGAAACACGTAGAAAAAATGTGCTCCCGAAGGTGCTTGAAAATGGGCAGGAAAACAGACACAAAATATTGTTTTCGATTCTCCTGTAAGTTTATTACAACCTATTCCGTAAACAAGTACAGACGTGCAAGCGGTCTGTGAAATGTGAAGAGGCACTCTAAGCTTTTATACAACTGAAAAGATTGCAAAGCAAAAAAGAACCGAGGTAATTCTAGACAATAATGGTAGACTTTCGGCAAAATTATTCTCCCGGCTGTCGCGAGAATTGACGCTGCATAATTCTATAAATAATCTGGAAGAGTACGCGTAGAAGAACGGTCAATCGTTGTAAACAAGAAGGTTGCAGTGCACTTACCATAATTATAGCGGACTTGAAAGATGTAATCCGATATATATGTCAACACGGTCAAAGCAGGACAACCACACAAACACCAAAACGAGAAGGAAGGCTCCTTGAAGTTTCAACACGATGCGGCCCACACGCTGTCATTTGCCGAACCCAACGAAATTGCCAGAATTCCTGACTTCTTTGAAGAATCGCTTGTTGCCGATATACGTGTAGAACTTTTCGAACACTGATAGCTTTGGTGCACATCGAATACGTCGTCGAGGGACATCCTAATAAGACCGCAGGGTTAGGCGACAGATCGAAGCAGGTAGGACGACTCGAGCGAAGTTCAAACTGCAACTGACAAGTGACAACAAGCAGACAAAGAAAAAGCGGCTGCCAGCCCCACCCTTCCGGATCTCGATGCTTATCAGCGTGTAGCTCGCGCGCTGCTGCTGGTCACGTGACAGAGGTGACAAGAGAGGAGGGAGGGGCTTGGTGAAGGGGCGCAGGACAACGGGACAGCCGCGTACCCTCTCCCCAGGCATTCCAGTAAGACGTGTTTGTAGCCTCAGAAAGCAGGCGAATTGTGCGCATTTCAGCACGCTCGAACGCAGGAAATCGCGCTGGCCGCTCGGGTTGCGCCCGAGCGAAGAGAGCACTCGGCGCGAGCTCGTAGTTTGACCGCTGCGATGGTGAGCGTGCTCTCGCAATGCTCGATGTCTTGGAGCCAAGTGTTCGCGCGCTACCTTCGCTGCGTCTTGAATTGAGGTGAAACGGAGTCTAGAAGTATATTCTTTCACGCGGTTGCGTTTTCTGCGAGAGAGATTTGAGCTGAATAAGCTAATTGAGCCAACAAAAACGTCGAAGTTTTAAAGTTCTGTCGAAAATGTCAGATCGCCAAAGTCGCGCGTTTACGTAAAAAAAATATATATATTGCAGTTGCGGTTAAAGCGAACATCAGCGCAATTAAAATATAAATATAATTACTGGCATTACGCGGACGATTTGAAATCGATGAACCGGCGCTTCCGGCCTTCCGGAAACGTAGGCTGCCACGGCTGAAGCAGGCGTACCCATGCCGCCGATCTGTACGTTCAGTATCAAACGGGCTCCGGAGAGCCCTTTGAATAAACCGGTACAGTTTGACGGTCACCGGTCACCCGCTTGTGCAGCATGGTCACCGGTTTGAGCAAACGCGCGACAACTTTGCCCAGACGAGTGGCCCATTTGCCCAGACGAGTGCCCCGTTTGCCAAATGAGTGACCTGCTTGCCCAAATAGGTGACCGTTATGGCTCATATGGGGGACGCCTTTGAGCCATACGAGGGACCCCTTTGACAAACTGGTGACCGGTATGGCTAAACTGTTACCGGTATGAACCCGTTTACTTTCATATAGGCGCCAAATGTTTTTTTTAACAGTAGGGGAGCGCGTAAGAGGATTATCTTCTCTGCATGGAAACCGAGGTTGTACGTCGGACTTTAACACATCCTTTTCCAAAATTACCTTCGCATGCCGGTTTTGAAGAACACGTATGTAATTAATGTAACTTACATTACAAGCCAGCTCACCCTCTTTCGGTGTGCAAAAATTTAACTTCAATATTCGAAGCGTGACCTGACGTTGGGCAGCAATTTGACTGTAGTGCTAGGCATTTCAATTCTTGTTTTGTCATGCCGCCTCTCACGTAGTCCCAAATACTCGCTTGCGGCAATTTTAACCACCGCAAGAGCTGCCGGCATACAACAAACACCGAGCCCTGGAATCGAGTACCACTCAGAAGCGATTGTGGAAGACACCGCCATAAAGGCAAGGCGCTGACAGGAACTCTTGACAGGGATTGTGACATAGTCAGGTTTTTATCAGATTCTTTCTCAACCAACACGAGCCAACGCTATTCTTGACTTGTTATGTAAGTGTTCCTGCTTGTATCCTTTTTTACAATACACTGGAACCACTTAGTGAACCTAAAATAGCTTTATTGAGAATGCCGAAGTAGCAAAGAGCTCTGGGCAAACACTTGGCAATTTTCTGGGATATTTGGGCCCTGAAAGGCCCTAATAGGCCAAACTAGACTTTCTTTAGCAAGAGTTTGAGTATTTTGGCCTTAATTTTCCAAAGAAGTGCCACAGTTAGCCTTTACTTTGTATTAGTTCGGCTGTCATCTGGCCTTTTGGGGCCAAAATCACCAAAGGAGTGCCGAAGTTAGGCTTCATTTTCTTACAGTATAACTGTCATCTGGCATTTCTCTGGCATAAGTCGCCTAACAAGTTCGATTGTTAGACTTCCTGCGTGAAAGTGCGGTCGGCATCTAACGTCTTCGGTCACAAATCACTAAACAGCTGTCAGATTTTGGCTTCAGTGTCTGGTTTATGGTTAGCATGCTGAGTCTTTCGACACTCAGTTTATAACTAATTCCTGCGTTTATTAGCCAGGGTGGACCTCGTCTAGCTGGGTGATTTAAGTTAAAAGATAGATTACCGACTATGTATTATGAAACGCGGAAGGTCTGGAACTTAAATGAACCAGAAATGTAGTCTAGTCGTCCTCACAACTTTTTAATTATTGTGGGTGTTTATTGATTTCTGTAGCCCAAAGGTGGTCCAAATTTCTTGGCATGGGTGGAGCAGTCAACGGTGATTATACAAATGCAGATTACGATGAATTATTGTACTTGCGCGTAAGCACACATGCCAATATTCGCCATGCCCCGTGAGACTGGTTTGACGCTGCCGCAACTCCGGCGATCGAACGAGCGCTGCGCGAGACTCATAGATTCAAGTCTCCTCAACGCATACCATTATGAAAAAGTAAATAGAGCTCTGTGCATGTTGTGCATTTTGATCGACAACTGTCAAAGCCTAGCGAAAACAATAAGCAGAAGCGGCCATGGCTCTGCGTACCGCGCACACTTCCTAAACGGGGAACTGAAATAAAATCCTGGCGCCCACGATTCTCTTTAACGTTCAGTTGAATAATTTGACATCAAACCAGGATTCTTTGCTCTCACATTTTTTCACTCCACCCCCCCCCCAAAAAAAAAAAATAAATGGTGGCATTTTTATCTTTGTTTACGAAACACTGCCTGTGTATTTCCTTTCCTTACAGTACTTTCAGTCAGTCAAAAATGCGGAGGGAACATAGCTGCATATTTCACCTCCCTTGGACCTCACATTTTGTTAAGCCTCCCCGCTTGTTCTGTGTCTCCCTGTGGATGTGAGCGTGATCTCACTCCGCAGGACGTGTAAAGTAAAAACTCTTGGACGAAAATTTGTCACGTTACGCGCTCTGAACTGCTGATATGATCTCCGGGGCTGAGTATTCGCCGTTCGCACGTGGGTTCTGTTTCCGAAATGCGCACTTCAGTGTTCAGCAGCTTTTGTGCGTTGCAGTAGCGGCCCTGGTGTCACATTGTGAACACTCGGAATGTGTTTATGCCATATACTCGGTAATGGCCCTTTTCTTCGTAGAAAATCATGAAATTGATGAAATTGCTGTGCTGTGTTTTTTGTACGCGCTTCGATAAGAAACTGCTCTTCGGCGACAGTGAGACTTCTGTAAATGTGGGTGACCTTCTTCTTGACCGATTGTGTGCATGTTTTGCAATGCGCTGCTCTAGTTGGATTATGCACCTATCAAGTGGGATCGGCGACCGAGTCGGCTAGCTCACACCACCTCGCAGCACGTGGAGCGAAACCTCGCGCTGCTGAACCCAGGGATACATGGTTCAATCTCCACCCTGCTCGTTTCCGTCTGGATGAGCATCGTACCGGCTTGCCTTGGTGTATCCCTACTGCGTGATGCACGTCAAAGACCCCAGGCTGGCAGTCGTGCTGCACTGACTAATGTTCTCATCTACATTGTGTAACAATGCCAGCATGTTCTAGCAGGCTGAACTACGGCATAAGAAACAACTAGTTACTAATGTTCTCTACTTATCAATGAAAACACAGTATCGCCTTATTATTTGTAAGTACACTCCAGTCATGCTTCTGATAGTAGTCCTGCTTCCTATCAAACCCCAGACTCTTTCGTGTTTGATTATGAAGTTTTGCTTGGGAGGAAAACTATTAATTCATTTTTTAAGCTGCTTTTCGTGCTGCAGAAAGGTATCACAATTGTAAATGTGTTGGAAGTATGACGTGTGTAAACATAGTGGTTTAATAAGCTTGTAGCATCACAAGAAAACAATTTGTTTCTCTGTGTATGCTATTTGTAGGAAAGAGTTAATTTGCCATGGTTTATAGACAGCAGACACTTCCGACGTCTGACAAATACCGATAACACAAATCAGAAAGTTTCCTTATGACATCGTGCCGATACCAGGCCGGTGGCGAAACACCGTTACGGCAATACCTGCGGGGTCCAGGTATTAAGCGGCGGTAGAAGACTCGATGTTTGGTTGATATTGAAATCGATTTTGGGTTGGTACTGCCAGGATACTACAAAATATCGCCATGCTCTATAGAAATAAAATGATGACATCTGGCCATAGTGTTTCGAACGCTTATTTTATTTAATATTGTTCTGGAGCGTGTGAAAAACATGTTTGTGGCACACCAGAGAAAGAGCCAAACTATGGCAAACCATTTGGTTTTGTTTGGAATTCTTGGCACATATTTTGTACACCAGTAGCTAGCCAGAGAAAAGCAAAAATTTGACATTCACCGAAAATCCAAATTATGATTTACTTTGGCAGTTCCCAGGTATCGCGTTAAAAAACGCCTTACATGGAAAAAAGTGTGGCAAGCCTAAGGACGTAGTCGGTTCCGTAAGGTTTTGCTCTATGGCACTTGTCAGTGCCAAAGCACGTTGCCTAATCATTTCCTTAGTTGGGCGCTCCTAAGGCATGAACAAATTTGGCACACAGGACAGCCAGAGTGCCATATTCGAGCTATAACTGCCAATGTAGATCCTAATTTGGACATTTCGAACGTGCCAAAGTAAGGCGTTTTTCTGCACTGCCACAGGAGCGCCAACGTAAATGCCATACTTGAGCCATCATTGCCTACGCGAACCGTAGTTTAGGGATTCCGGACATGTCTAAATTTGGCTTTTTGATGGTCCGCCACAGGAGTGCCGAAGAAAGCGCCACACTCAAGCCAGAACCCAGGTAGCACAGTCTTCCGGGCCAAAACTTGTCTATTGTTTTTTTAGGTTTTTGGCCCTGAGAAGCCCGAATAAGCAAAGTAGAGTCATAGGGTCAGCTAGACGATAGGGACAAACACAGACAGGGAGAAACAGAAACAGAGATATACACACCGTTGTGTATGTCTCTGTTTCTGTTTCTCCCTGTCTGTGTTTTGTCCCTATCGTCTAGCTGACCGTTTATTTGTGAATTATGTACCAACTAGCTCAACTTCAGCCTGTTAGAGTCAAATCTGACTTTTTTGGCAAAGGGTTGTGTATTTCGGCCCTAAATCGCCAAAGAAAGGCCAGAGTTATGTTTCACTCCCCAGTACTTTGGCTGTCATCTGGCTTCGTTGGCCCAAGTAACCAAACAAGTGCCAAAGTTAGGCTTTACGTCCTGCTAGTTCCGTTGTCATCTGGCAGCTATGGGCCGAAGTCGCGAAACAAGTGCCAGAGGTAGATGTGTTTAGAGATTTGTGTTTGTCATTTGTCTGTCTTGTTCCCATTCTCCAGGGATTAATTATAGGTAGTCTTGTCCAGGCCGTATGCCTCTTTGCAATGATTGCATTATCATCTTAACCCTAAAATGCAGGCCGTTCAGCAATGTTAATGATAGACTGGTGGCAGCTATTGAAACCTGTTTGCATTACTGACGTCTAACTCCTGATTAGCTCGGCTGGTAGAGCGCTCCTTTGGAAATGTAGAGGTCTCTGATTCGATATCTGGCCTAGGCGGATTTTCTCAGTCGTGCACGCGTCACCTAGCTGTGTTTGAAGATTTTGTGTTTGTCTTTTGCCGACATTTTACTTTCTCTAGGAATTATTATTAGTAAGCTATTGCCAAATATTCCTTGTTGGAAATTGTATTTGCTAGCGTTTTACTTGAATTATATGCTTGTTTCTGTAGTATTGACTACAGTGAAGTCTGAATATTTCTGCTTGGATTCGCTCTAGCCAGGCTAGAGTTTAGACGAATAGTAAGGGTCATAACATGAGTTAACTAAAATAACATCCCTAATTGAATAGCCTGCAAGCGTTCTCGCTTCATGGCAGTCATACAATGGCAGTTATTAGAAAAACCTGCCTTGATTTCAGGCGTGTTGACGGATGGTTGCCCTATATTACTTCAGCAATGCCATCAGAGCTGCTATCTATTTTGTGTTAATTTGTTTAGAGCGCAGCTCTTAGGCGCGTTGCCGGGTTTTGCCGCTTCAGCATCGCTGTTGGCGTCGGCGTGGCCGTAACCTCGCTAATTTGAGCGGAAAATGTACGTCACGTGACCTAAAAACCAATTTGATTCTCCACTAAATTTAGCAAGGAAAATGACGTTACGCGACACGGTGGGATGTCACATTTGAACAAATTCTCTGCTAGATTTAGCATGAAAATATGTGTCACGCGACCTCCACCGAAATTTAATTCTCCAGTTTATTTAGCAGGAAAATTTACGTCACGTGACCTCAAGTCCAGTTGAGTTTCCCCACTAAACTTAAGCGGGGAAAATGACGCCACATGTTCTGTTGTCACGTCGCCGATGGACAAATTTAATTTCTCTGCTAACTTTAGTGGGAGATTTGACGTCATGTGACCTTACACTAGTTCAATTTCCCGCTATATTTAGTGGAAAATTGAATTGCTGTTGATATCAAGTGGCGTTAGTTTTTCAGCTAAATTTAGGGGGAAACTAGGGGCAGGATGGGAAGTTGCGAAGGACAAGGAGAAAAGGAGGTAGGGAGAAGGAGGGTGAGGAGGAGGGTGAGGAGAAGGAGTAGAAAGGAGGCGGAGGAGGAAAGGAGGAGGAGGGGAGGATTAGGGAAGAGAATGGGAGGAACGGAGGGAAGGGCGAGGAACAGAAGTGAAGGGAGGGAGGGGAGGCACGGAAGAGGAGCGCATACCCTCCCCTCCGTACCCCCCCCTTCTCCTCCTGAAGAGCTGCGCTCTAACTTCACGTCTTTCTTTTTTGTTGTACTGTAAGCCCGTAGGTCACTACAGGGAGTAATATTGTACAGCATACTTGTCTAAGACTTTACCATATTTGCTCCTGGGCTTCCTCTTGGAGGATATTCTGTTTTGTAAATTATCCCAAATATTGCACTTTCGAAGAACCGTTAAATATGGCGAAAGCGCCCGCTTCATTCAGGCAACCATTAAATATATCAAGCTTGGGAATTCAAATTCTATTTATGTGGCCGACTTGACGGGACAAGCATAAATGTCTTGATTAACAAAAAAAAAAATGAAAAAAGAACGTCATAGTACGCTTTGTTCAGCGATCCAAGCGAAATGCGATGCTCGAAAAATGCAAAAAAAAGCGATTGACGACCTCAGATATTGGTGCAGAGGGATCCGAAAATCCTATGTATGTTAACGAGCACCTGACGAGGTCGAATAAGCAGTTACTTGGAGCGGCAATCGCCCGCAAGCGCGAGACTAGATGGAAATTTGTCTGGACAGCGGGGGGAAAGTGTATGCAAAGAAAGATGATACGTCGGCTGTCATCAGAATCGCGAATGAAAACGATATTCAAAAAATGGTCGCGTAATCGGACTGTCCCAAAAGTTTTGATAAGCGTTGCTCTTATCTCATGACTTCCACTTTTACGGAAGACTGTGTGTACTATGACGAGTCATCATTTAACCGAACATTTCAAGATACCAAAAATGCATTTTCTTTAATTCATTTTAATACGAGAAGTATAGTCAACAAACAAGATGACCTTAATTTGTTTTTCAATTCATTATGTCTAAATTTTGATGTCGTTCTTTGTACGGAGACATGGGTCCCTCAAGATGTAGAACCTCCAGGTTTTGCCGGTTATAAATGTGCGAGCTTGGGAAGAAAAAATAAAAGAGGAGGTGGTGTTGCCATTTACCTTAGTGATAATATATCTTGGTATGTACTTGATGAGTTTTCTATGATCACCACAGATGTAGAGTGTCTTGTCGTTCATGCTGGAAGCGTCCTTATTGGTGTTGTGTATAGGCTCCCCGCGGGAAGTAAGTCTGTTTTTCTCTCGATTTTTGAAGACCTTCTTGATTTTCTCGGTTCGACTGCTAAACCATTTTTTGTTATGGGTGACATAAATATAGATCTACTTGGAAATGAAAGTGACTCAATTGAAATAAAAAATGTCTTGGCTGCTTGCGGGTGTATAAATACGGTGACACTGCCTACCAGAGTGACTTCGGAACGGTGTAGCTCTATCGATGTTTGCATAACAAATCTAAACACTAATGAGGTCTCATCAGGTGTTTTCGAACATGATCTCAGCGACCACCTACCTATTTTTTGTGTCTCGACTCTTCATAGAAAGATAGGTGCTACTTACAATGAAACTTTCAGTTACAGGAAAATAGATGAACACTCGTTGAGAAGGTTTCGCGACTACATCTCTGTCATGGACTGGAACAGCGAATATTTAGAAGAGAACCCGAATCTTGCGTACGCCAGTTTCCTAAAAAAATTTCAGCATTGTTACGACATAGCTTTCCCGTTAAGACAAATTAATAAACGGAGAAATAAATTTCGCAAACCTTGGATGACTCCTGATTTATACAGTCGCGTTAAAGAAAAAAATAAAATGTACCACGACTTTCTTAAGTGTAGAGACCAAGATGTTCTTGCTGCATTTAAAAAGTATAGAAACAAACTAACCTCCGATTTAAAAAATGCCAAACAAGAATACTATAAACACCTGTTTTATCTCGTTCAGCGTGACCCCAAAAAGATATGGGAAGCTGTAAACACCTTAACAAATAAGCATAGTCATTCCCGGGATATAAATCACGTGATTATTGATGGGAATCATGTTAGCGGTATAGAACTTTGTAATTCGATGAACGAGTATTTCGTAAATGTTGGTGCACCTTTAGAATCCGACAATGAGCCCTTACACGGCGGCATGATGACCACGCGTTCTATAGCCAATTCGATAATGTTATCGCCAACCACTCCACAAGAAGTAGAAGGTCTTATAAATAAGATAAAAAACAATGTAGCCCCTGGCGTAGATGGAATAAAACCCGCTCCCATTAAATATGTTTCTCAAATTATAAGTAATATCTTATCCCATATCATAAATTGTACTCTAGAATCTGGTATATTCCCAGACCCCCTAAAAATTGCTAAAGTTACCCCTGTCTTTAAAGGAGGGAAACCATATCTACAAAATTATAGACCTATATCAGTCTTGCCAATATTTTCGAAAATATTTGAGGGGGTTATACAAAGCCGATTATATCAGTTTCTTTTAAAGCATGATGTCATAAACAAATCTCAGTATGGCTTCCAAAAGGGCAAATCATCAGAGCAGGCACTTGTTGAGACAAAAGATAAAATAATATACAACATGGAAAATAAATTATACACACTGGGAGTCTTTTTAGACTTTAAAAAAGCTTTCGACACGATTCAACACCAAATTTTGCTAAATAAACTTCAGCTGTACGGAATACGAGGAGTAGCTTTGGCTTTAGTAAAACATTATCTAACAAATCGCCTCCAATTCGTCAAAGTTAACAACTCTGCCTCAACCACGTTGGAAGTAAAATATGGTGTCCCCCAAGGCTCTATCCTAGGCCCCTTGTTGTTCCTCCTTTATATAAATGACATTACTGATATTCCTAGATCTCCAGAACTGATTATATACGCAGATGATACTAACGCATTTTTCGCCTCTGCTTCCAAAGCATCCCTAGAGTCAATGGTAAATAGCTATCTCGCTGAACTAGCAGTGTGGCTCCATAAAAATAAACTGCAACTAAATTCTAAGAAAACCAAGTATATAATTTTTGCTCCAATAAACAAACATGATAATACCCCAATAACTCTATATTTCGAAAACACAATTATAGAGCAAGTCCCCGAACAAAAACTTTTAGGCGTTTGGTTTAACCAGGAGCTTAGCTGGAATGCACATGTAAATAAGTTGACTGCCGAGCTTTCTCAGGCAGTTGGATGTTTGTATAAAATAAGAAACCTGATCCCTACATGGTTAAAAAAACAATTATATTACTCTCTTTTTACTCAAAGTTATGCTACTGTATTTTAGTATGGGGTACAACAACGCTCACAAACTACAATAAGATTCTTAAATTACAGAAGAAAATATTGCGGTTATTTGAAAGCTATACGGGAAATATGCAAGACCTTCCAACTGAGCCACTTTTTAGAAAACACGGTATACTTAAGGCTAACCAAATTTATGATTTCAAGTTAATGCAACTAATCAAAACTGAAAAACTTTATGATATAACTACAAGTGACGCAGTGCATAGATACACCTTTCGGCACTCTTTAAGACGACCTCCACAGATTCGAACAAATTACGGAAAGCAAACTAAAAATTATCAGGTGACCAAATTGTTAAATTCAATTGGGACCCTCGTGGATTTTAATACCTCCTTTTCTAAATTTAAGAAAGAGCTGAGGACACTCTTGGTGGGCAGTGACACTGTTTTATAGCCATTTTTTATACATGTAGAAATTGATGGTTTTGTCTCTGAACTTGTGAAAAAGTTTTCTTTCATAATCTATATCACTAGTTGTGATCCTCTCTTGATGATGTGTTATAAAGCCATTGACATTATTTGTATCGCTGATGTATAGAGCTGCATGAAGTATAATGTACTGTGTACCGTATGTACGAACTGCAAAGGGGACAGAGACCTTCGTCAGGCATTTTCTGCCTTTAGTCTCTGTTCCCCTTTCGGTTTGATCCGAAAGAAATAAAGAACTCAATTCAATTAACCACGTCGGTGAGAGCCCTCCGGTATTTTACGGTAGTTCAATCATATTTAGTTGCTGCCAACTTGGTGTCAAAGAACTTATTGTTGGGCTAGTTAGTGTTGATTGAATTGAACTATGGTTAAAATCGCTAAAAAGACTTTCCCAATACAGTTGTGAGTAGCGCCCGTGTTTGTCTTCTATCTTTTGTTCGCCTTTTTGAGCGCTTTTAACCATGGTTCAATACAACCTAGTGTCACTTGTGTCATCGACCTGCGGCATTTGATTACGTGCGAGGCGCCACAAAGTTCAAATACAATGGCCCTAATAATATTTTTGGGTCATGAATTTCTAGAGGTATAGAAAGCCCAGCAATTGCATTCCCTAAAAGCACCATCGCAAAATTCATAAAGGTTTATTAATTTCACAATTCAGGGAAAGTTTGTATTATTAGAGTCAACTGATCAATTAATTGAATTGTTCTAAATAATGAATCAGTTACACATTAAGCATTGGTGCACAGTCCGAAGCTGCACTAATTTCGTGTGTGACTTAGGTACTGCGGGTAAAACTACAAATCTCTCATTGCAAAACTTTTATTCGTGCTAAATCTGTTAAATTAATTTTAACACCTCGAAGTTGTACAAGAAAATGGTCATCTTAAGGTAAGCCGGACCACTGGTTGTACAGTAGGGTGCGGCTTGTATATATTTACTCAGCAGCGTAAAATATCTATTAAAAAGTCTATTCTTTTTCTTTCTCTTTCTTTAGTTTGACTTTTTTCAGGTGAATATTTAATAATACATGCTTATAAGTGAAAGTCAAATTTTCATTTCCATCATTGCTGGCTGGTGTGACTTATTTTCGCTGCCAGCTTGCAACCACTGGAAACTTGGGGAACTGCAAAGCCAATGGGATATCCATCCTGCACTTCCTCAAGGACCAGGAAGCGGATGCTGCCTCAAATGTGAACACAAAGAGAGGTGGGTGATAACAGTGAACCCCTAGTACAGACAATTCCAAGCAAAAATTGATTAACAAGTATGTTATAAAACCTATGCATACGGCAAAGAAAAGGAATCATAGATGTACTTTCAATATGACTGTTGTATTTGTCCCCTTTGTTGCTGTGTCCTTCGCGCTGTTTCTCTTGAGCAATGGTCGATAAACTAGTAGAACTATCAACGCTAGTCAACAAGGTATGCTTCTAGTCAGTTTTATGGCATTAAATATTTGCTTGTTATAGCATTACGAACTGTCTCATGCTTGCACCATGAAGTGTAACCAATACAGATATTCATTATGTGGAAAAAAAAACTCGTGTTAAGTGGGTCAGGTATAGAAGGTGAATTAACCCTCGACATGAGTCTTCTAAATGGTGACGCAAATGAAACGGAGCCTAAAACAAAGCTGATATTTAATGGGGAATAAATTAATATGCAGCCCTAAAAAGGAACTGGGAGACACGAATACACTCTTTACAACGATGGCTAACCACTCAGCAAATGGCATTTGTTTCCGGACCTACCGCATTCTACTGCGCAAAACCACTAGCATACCCAAGGACAGACAATAAAGAGCGACCTACTAAACTCTCAATATTTATGATTAAAAAGCAACAACAAATTACCACGAGCTTTAACCTAGAATTACTGAAATGCCATACACAATACCAAGTTTTCGAAAACAGACGCGCATGAAACCTGTTTCTGTCGAAAGCGAATTTAGGTAAAACATCTTCTTTCACTCAGAGTCAAACCTTAGGAAAGGGGCACACCAGCGCCGACGCCTGTCTCGCCTATTGTTCGTGGGAGAGCTTAGATTGTGGAGAGGGTCCAACTGAAACCATGGGGAGCGCTTGCAGTTTAACAACGGACGCCTCCATCGAAGATTCGTCGCAAGCATGGAGCATGGAGTGCGTCTCCGACTGGTGTGTTTAGCGTTTTATGCCGCCCATACATCAAAAGTGCTCCTGAAGTGTCAGAAAATGACGTCAATGAGCCAGAGTGTCATGCTGTTGCCAGTCGTGATCCTCGCAGTTGCAATATAAATGCTGGCGAAAAGCAGAAACAACGCGAGTGTCGCTGTCGTTATGGCGTCCCAAGCGTCCCAACTTACGCCCGTTGAAGCTTCGTGGACTGTCACAGCCTAGTGACTCGCAGAAGAACAGGCGCCTGCCACTTTCACCACAGCTGTTGGGACACCACTAGGATCGCGACGGGCGACAGCATGACACTTCTATGACGTCATCACGTGAAAATCGAGTAACCACTTTTTCGTACGCGGTAAACACAGCAGTGGGAGACGCGTTAAAGGCGCCGTAGGCGCAAGTGCGCATGAGCTTCCTTATCGCGTCGCTAGGTGGAGAGGAGACGGAAAGACGGAGACGCCTGCGGACGACCAAGGCGTTCGTCACCTGCCGCTCGTACTTCAAACGCTACCCAGAAACCAGGCGGCCACGATTGAGCAGTTGAAATTCACTGTAATCGCCATTGATTTGGTCGCTACAACCTTAGTGGTTGTCTCCTCCTACTCGTCGGCCTGTGATTATTACTACGGGATTTAAGGTCTTTGGAAATTCAGCAAGCTCTTGTCATGGCGCCAAACGTGAGGCGCACGTGATCTGAGTTCAGCTGATTAAAAGGCCTACCGATAAAAATTACCTGTAAGCGCCGCTAGAGGTTATGTCCACCCTTTCCTATAGGGATGGCAGGCACAATGATACTTTAGACCTATGTTGTTGTAGAAAAATCAAACGATCTCCAAACTCCGGTTTAAAAACGTGATTTTCATTCAAGGCTCGTCAACATCGAAGGCGCTGGAGAAAATGCAGCCTTCGGCGTTAAGTCCTAATTTCGAACTCTTTTGTTCGCCTTCCGACCATACCCGCAATGTGTAGTTTTGCCACCCGAACATACTCTCGTCTAGTTCTACAGTCGCGCCTTCGCAGCCAATCATCTCTGAATGCGTAAAGACGGCATTTACCACAACCTCCCGAGAAAGCTCGTCCAATCAATTATTATTTTACTTCCTACATCACTTTCCCGCTGAATGACAGCACACGGTAAGTTCTGGCACCAGATGTAGATGATTTTCATGAGTTGGCAAAGCGTCAGGAGCGACCCTTTGGAAAAGGAACCGCTCTGTACCAAAACCTCGCCCCGGTACTGGACCTTGACCGGCTTAATCTTGGGCGCCTCACGAGTCATCTACACTCCGCACCTCCACGAATAGACATCCGCAGATCTACCGCGGATTTGCTGAGTCATCGCAGCTTCGCACCCTAGACACGCAAAAGAACCCAGGAGCCAGGAGCAGGCCCATGACCTAGAAGCAAATTAATTGCTTTAAGATGGTCTTCTGGAGTCATGAAGACGGCACAGGTTAAACGCCATGGCACTGCGATGCTCGCCTGTGGAACAATAAAGCGCCGAGGGGATAGAACGAGCAGAGCTGAGCGCTTTGTTGCATTCAATATTTTTATTGGATCCGAGATTTTATACCTCGTGGCACCATTCTAACAAAGTCATTGGTCAAATGGTCGGAACACACCGTCGCGTGACAAAACAAACGGCAATCTTATGAGCAGAACGGTAGCCATGGTCGAATCATTACACGGAAGAGAACAGTCGGACCCAACAACAAAATGAAGTAACAAAGTGAATACAATTAAAATAAAAAAGAGGGAGCCGTTGGATTATCGAGGTTCGTGTTCTTTGATGAGAGGAGGGGCGGCCGTGTTGATCGTAATGTTTCTTGTTTGTTTTCTTTTTGTGTCTTTACTCTGGAGGATGCCACAACCCTTATTTGAGGCTGATGTGTTAATTTCATAACAAACAACGCGTTTGAACGAATGAGGAAGTGTGTCTTGGCGTCGGAATTGACGTGGTCTAAATGAAAAGAAAGCAAAGGTGTACACAATACACACCGTATTGCAAGACCGTTATACTCCGCACTCGGCGAGGCCTCACGACGCCGCCGACCACCGTTAGGCTTTTTGTTATATTTCTTTAGATTTTTCGTTTTGACGACTACTCCACCTTGCCTCAGAGTTTCTAGCGGAAATTCGTCAGTTTTAATATTTATTATTTTTTTCGTTTGAAGGGCACTCTTTCAAGGCTGCTTCTTTTCTGACGCCATAAAAATATTGGGGATGGAAAGCTAGCGCCACGTATAAAAAAACAAAAAGGTTTTGTTCATGGTCGGGTTAGTTTGTGGATACAATTAGTCCCATAAAATTAGTCCAATTGTTAGAGCCTTGACATGGGAAACGGGGACCAGTGAAGATTTAAAAGAAGCCTTTAATAGACGTCTGCAGGCTACGTCTGCCCAGCAAAAAGAACAGTGGGCCACGTGGGTGGTGGCGCGAGAAAGGGTTCAGTCGTCTTCTTCTGCGAGAGCGCTAACACTCGGCCATCCTGAAATTCAAGTGTCGTCACTTGATGTTTCTTCAATGTCAACATCAAATGTGTTGAGTCGTTTCAGCTTGTCGACGGGAGCTGTCAACGTGTAGAAACGTTCAGTCCGCTTGTTGTTGTTTTTTATTTAGGAATACTACTGGCTCCACTCAAGGAGCCATAGTAGGAGTGGGTACAAACATGTAAAGAAGATGCAGATTTATAAATGAAAACTCAATTAAGTGTAAATTCAAGAGCAGGTACAAAATTAGCAACAGTTGTGTTGACGACGACATCATTTGGTAACTCGTGCCATTCTTGAATTTCCCGAGGGAAAAAGAATATCTAAAACAGTCGTTTTTGAACCGGCATTGTTTTAACGCTCTTGTGTGGTTTAGACGTGAGGACCCGGTCGATAAAGGTTGTATATAGTTAGAGCTTTGAACATAAAGAGTGCTATTAAGGATATTGAACAGCAATTTTAATCTAACAATTTTCGCTCTCAATTGCAACGGTTGAAGGTTCGCTCTAATTACTAATTTAGTGGACGATGTTTCTCTACGATAATCATTAAAAAGAAACCGAGCAGCTAACTTTGGATACTTTCAAGCTTGTTAATGCCGTTTTGTGTGAAAGGGCACCACACTGAACTAGCATATTCAAGCGCAGGCCTAATAAACCTTTTATAAGCAATAGGTTTAGTGTCAAACTCAGCAAATTTTATTTTCCATTGACACGCAAACAAAGTGCCCCTCGCTTTGTTAACTGTTAATTCTAAATGCTGGTTCCAGTTCAGTTTATTGTTAAAAAGAAGTCCTAAATACTAGTACTCCTCGACCCGCTTTACTGGTTGTCCATCAAGTAGGTAACTAAATTGAACTGTTTTTTTTACAGGACACTGTCATGACGGCTGTTTTCAAATAATTACAGATTAATTTGCCATTTTTATTCTATCACAGTATCTCATCCAAAGCCTGCTGCAGCGTAAGAATGTCGGTATGGCTTTTTATTGTTTTATATATATTACAGTCGTCAGCGAACAATCTAATCGGAACATCAATATTGGTTGCAATGTCATTAATGTAAATCAAAAACAAAAGGGGCCCCAGTACGGAACCCTGGGGCACTCCTGAAGTAACAAGGACTTTGTCCGAATCTACCTTGTTATAGTGAACATATTGGCTTCGGTCTGATAGATACGCGGTCCAATTTATAATTTGTGAGTTCTTGAGTATGTAGGAAAGTTTTGCCAGCAGCTTTGGTTGAGACACCTTGTAAAACGCCTTAGAAAAATCTAAGTATATTACATCAGTCTGGCCCCTCTCGTTAATGGCTTCAGCCAAGTCATGCGTAAATTCTATGAGCTGAGTTGTAGTCGAAAGTGATTTCCTAAGCCCATGTTGATTTCTATATATTAGGTTATGCTTATCTAAGTGACATGAAATATGTGTAAAAATATTATGCTCTAGCAATTTGCACGTGGTGCCAGTTAAAGATATTGGCCTAAAGTTTGATGCTGTACTCCAGTCACGCTCTTTATGTGTCGGAATTATTTTTGCTGTCTTCCAGTCATTTGGTAATACTGCATGCTCAAGAGAAAAACGAAACAGAACATATAGATATTTGGACATTCATTCTGCATACCTTTTTAAAAAAAGTGTTTGGTATCATATCAGGTTCAATACTTTTCTTAGCGTCTAATTTATTTAAAATTAAGTTAAAATTCCCCCTCTTGAGTTATAAAAATGTCACTAATTACGTCCGCATCGTTAATTTCGAGGCTTGGGATAACTCCGTCGTCAATAGTAAATACCGATTAAAAAAAAGAAATTAACTCAGTCGCGGTAATATTACTTTGGACAGATGACTTATCCCTAGGTGACATATAACGCTAGAACTTTCGTGGGGGGGGAGCGAAGTATTAAAATATTTTTCTTTGCTTCAGAGATTTCAAGTTTAAGTCGTGCGTTTAGTTCAGAAAGAAGCTGGCGACATGTTTCTGTTCTATTAGATTTTGAGTTCTTTCTCACTCGGGCAATTTTACGTTTCAAATGGAAGATATCTCTGTTAATCCATAGATTATGAACATCAGTCTTTTTCGTTCGATGAGGTACATATTTCAATATACACTTGTTTACAATATTCTTAAAGTAGTACCAGAACGCTTCAATGTTAGAACCACATTCAAAAGACATTTGTAAAAACTTATCAAAATACAATTTAAAAAAAAATCGATGATAGAAACGTCGTTTGCATTGTTGACATCTGAAACTGTTAACAGCACAGGTAAAGATCGCGATCTTGGATCTAAATAAATTGACACATGCACCATATCATGATCAGCAATACCTTCGCAAACTTCGCTGCTGTAATTTTTGCTAAGCAAGCGATCATTTAAAAAAATCCAGCACTGATTCACCCCTAGTAGGGCAATTTACTATTTGAACTAAATTTAGTGACAACGTTAAATCAATCAGGACCTCTCCACTCGCACAATTTTTATTGGACACAGTAAGTGTACTCCAGTCAATGTCCGGTAGATTAAAGTCTCCCAGGAGGATGACATTATTTGAGCGTTTAACGTGCTGAATTAAGTTATCATTGACATCGCTAATCATACTAATAGCTGTATTTGGTGGCTATACACAGCACATACCATGAATGACACATTGTCGTACCCGAGGTAAGACAGCAATACTTCATGATCAATTGGTGTAGATACAGGCATACACTGCAAGGACGTTTGATGAAATATAGCTACGCCCCCTCCCCAACAAGCCCTGTCTTTTCTTACTATGTTATATTCAGGCGGGCATATTAAATTGTTCCGGTGGCTGCGATTTTCCAAGTCGTCAACCTTGTATAATAACGTCACGACCTGGCATTTCAAGCTTTCAATTGTGGCTTCACGCTGTTCAAGCTTCTGGGCTGAAAACGAAAGTGCTTCAGTTCTATGCTCAATTGAAGCTAGTCGTTCATTAGCACTGGCAGCTGATTGTTCTAGCTTTTGCTCTATTGACCCCAGTCTTGCCATCATATCGCGTTGACTTCTGAGAATAGTTTCTAACTGCTCACTTACGGTAGGTCCGCGATGTAACTCTACGTCCCCGCTCAGAAAACGTAAAAGTAACCAGAACGCATCAAAACAACCAGCCAGACATTCACACAACACGCCCGGGCGAGGCAGCACTACCAAGCAAAAATAGCTGCTTTTGATTTTACAACTGTAAATCGGTTTACACACCTGCAGCAGAAACAAGAAGGGGTTCGTTGGTGACCGCATCGTTGTCGTGCCGCCTTGCTCACTGAAGCTGATACCGTTGGGGGCGTATGTCGAAAGCGTCGTTGATGTCGATGACGAAGCGACGCTGCAGCAAGGTGTCACCGATAACACCAAAGCGAAAACTCGCTCGTCAAAGACAGTCCCCGACTCGACGTTGAAAGGGTACACTGATGTTTGGTCCGAGAAAAGCTGGCACTCCTCGGCTTTGGACTGTCCATGGTGATTGTAGCTTGAAGGAAGGGCAATCAAGACGAACACCTGCAGCAGAAACAAGAAGGGGTTCGTTGGTGACCGCATCGTTGTCGTGCCGCCTTGCCCACTGAAGCTGATACCGTTCGGGGCGTATGTCGAAAGCGTCGTTTGATGTCGATGACGAAGTGACGCTGCAGCAAGATGTCACCGATGGCACAAAAGCGAAAACTCGCTCGTCAAAGACAGTCCCCGACTCGACGTTGAAAGGGTAAACTGATGTTAGGTCCGAGAAAAGCTGGCACTCCTCGGCTTTGGACTGTCCATGGTGATTGTAGCTTGAAGGAAGGGCAATCAAGACGAACACCTGCAGCAGAAACAAGAAGGGGTTCGTTGGTGACCGCATCGTTGTCGTGCCGCCTTGCCCACTGATGCTGAAACAGTTGGGGGCGTATGTCGAAAGCGTCGCTGATGTCGATGACGAAGTGACGCTGCAGCAAGATGTCACCGATGGCACAAAAGCAAAAACTCGCTCGTCAAAGACAGTCCCCGACTCGACGTTGAAAGGGTAAACTGATGTTAGGTCCAAGAAAAGCTGGCGCTCCTCGTCTTCCCTATTGAAAAAGGCCAATATGAACTCGGCTTATTGGAAATATTGTATCCCAATGAAGTTGATGGAAACCAATAAAAGCTTATTGTTATCCGATTAACCCAATACGCACGATGGGAATTCATATCGGAGCACAATATCCCGATATAGTATGCGGTTATTGGTATACAACAGGATATTGGAGCACAATATCCCAATATAACTTGCGGTTATTGGTATACAACACCATATTGGAGCACAATACCCCGATATAATGCGCGGTTATTGGAATAGAATACGACATCGCGTGCATATTGGTGACCGACATGGACATACTGTACGGCCACACGATATATAAATATCGGTCGTCAATCACGGGCCCAAAGGAGAATACAATATTATATCGCGTGCATATATCTCAGAACGGATACCAAGTTACCAACATGAATTACGCCGGCATACACCGCGGACTAAGAGGAAACGTAACACGATATTGAGCGTTCGTGAAGCAACATGTGGATATCGGTATGCCCACATATACGACATCGCGTGAATGATATCGTAAAACAGCACGAGTTACCATACGGCAATACGCGAGAGAAAGATATTGGGTATGGATACACGGAAGACAAACGTTCTGCGTTGCGAACACATCAACATTGATCGACAGTGCAAGCGTGACATAGTATGTACGGCTGTTGGAACGGCACACAGAAACCACAGCCTCGCGCGCTTGAAATGCTAGGCAACCACCAAACCATTCAGAATAACTAGCTGGAACACCCGCGACCTACCTTTTAATGAGAAAGCCCAATAACGAGTGATCGTTTTCCAACAAATGTTTATTGCAGTTGTTGTAATGCAACAAAAGTTGATCGCCAAACGATAAACCCAACATCGCAATACAACAAGAAACTATCGGTGTTGGGGCACAACATCGAATACGATATCTATACTACCGACGGTGGGGATATACAACATCGAACACGATATAGAATTCGAGGTTACCGGTGTTGGGACACAAATTGAACGCGATACGTGACAATGTCGGATCGCACGATAAAATAATGAGGGTGAATAAGTTTGACAAGTCACGTGCATGTAGTTGCGTTTTACGCGCACATTTATCGATATTGACCCACCTTTCTGGGTAATCCTACGTAGTACACAAAATACACAACATGCGAGCACATTTCACCCACCACTCTTCGTCGCCTGTTTCGCGAGATTCACACACTGTATAAAAAACGATGCGAAAAATACGTCCATTTGCGCCATCAAACGATACGTTACAGCTTATCACGCCCAGCCCGCGCGCGCGTCAGCTCGCGTTCCGGAGGCAGTTCGCCGAGCCAGCAGAGCGGGCCGAGAAAGCCGGCCTGCAGACGCCGCCAAGCCCTGGCCGCCCGCCACGCCCAGCCGGCGGCCGCCGAGCATGCGCAGTGCGCAGCGGGCGGGCGTCGGTTGCGTTGGTCGCGCGACGCGCGACCCGCCGCCGGCGCGACCGACGGACAGTTCGTCGCGCTCCTGCTCGTGGGCATCAAGTGAAACCAACACACTTTCAATTGCCTCGAAAGGTACGTATACACGACTTTATTACGTGCAGCATTGAGTGCTTTGGTGTACAAGGATCAAAGTAAACACCGAAGGACAGAAAGGAGACGTGACGTTTTGAAATCGCAGCTTATTTAAACGCATGTGTCCCCTGTTGAAAGCCTCTAGCTGTGCTCTGTTGCAGGCGTCATTTCGACTGCGTGTACTCCAATGTAACGTCAGTCAGTGTTCACACTCGGCTAGCTTTGCTCTCTTGTTATCTCATGTGCGAAATAGACGTAGAAACCAGCGCCGCGTCTCTTTCGGATACTCAGCCTCCAGCCCCCTTCCTTCCGGCGTGCTTTCTGCCGCGACCGTTCGACGGATTGGATTCGCGGGCTCGTTCGAAGAGGCGTTGTTTGAAGCTGACGGACGAGTCGCCGAAGTGTTACCGGAGCTTCTCTTCAGGAAAGTCGCAATCGACGCTCGGCGGCTCGGCTCTAAGCTCGTACTTTTCTCCTCCCGGGTAGACCATGAGTGCCGACGAACGAAGTTGAAAAACGCTAGCGAGTGACTTTGTGAGGCCGCCCAACTGTCCTTCTATCAACGGCGCAAAGCAAATAATGTAAAAAACAAAAAAACGTGTTTTTTATTTTTTTGTTGGTCATGTTTCACCTCAACGCAAAGTGAATCGCGGCTGTACGTCGGTTGACTCATTACTGTGCCTAGATTGTAACGGAGCCTTTTTGGTGTGATCTTATTCTGATATCGTTATATCTCGCCTTTTCATCTTGGCTGCGCACTTCTAGACGACATTCTACACATTGCACTCCTTGTCGACATGTCGCTGGTGCTTGAGACTAATTGGAAGTCACTGTTTGCTCACTCCTTGGTGCACATATTTTATGTTCAACATCAGTTATCTGAAGGAGGCTCCATGAAACCCTGGAATGTGTTTAGAGGTAATTAAACTCTAATTAAACTAAACTTTAGAGGTAATTAAACTCTACATACCGTATTAGAGTGCTGTTTTGTGTGTTGTAGGTTCGTACGAAACCAAATTGCACTTTGTAATATACTCATGACTGTTCACTACAATTAAAGTTGCAATGAAACATTGGCCACGAGAGGTGACTCGGCCAACGTGGCCGACAAATTCCTCGCATAATTTTCTCCATGGGTCATTTTGGATGTTGACAAATTTTCTTGTGAATAATGAGTGTTATGCACATATGTTTCTTCTACTTTTCAGACAGGTACTTCAGTTAGATAAACCCCAGCAAAGGCAGCAAGACAGTCTCATAGGGTCACACCAAGGATAACGGCATTCCTGCTCGAGTCCCGAGTCTTGTCACCGAACTTCACTGAACATAATGGTACATTCCCTTTCCTTAACTTTGTGGGAGCCGAGGGTGAAAGACGAGGCAGAGGGCACGTGACAGGCGGTCGGCGGAGAAGTCACGAGCTGGCGCGAGACAGTGCGTGCTGAGCGAGGCTGGAGCTGGGCAGGAACATCGGAGCCGGGCTGCCTGGCCTGGCCCATGGCGAACCCCGGAGCGGTCCACCAGCGAGGTTCGAAGTCCGGACCGACGGAAATGGCGAGCCCTGGTCATCTAGCCTAGGCCACGACGATCCCGGGGTGGTTCCGCAGCGAGACTCGGGCAGTGATAGCCCGGGACAGCCAGCCTACGCAGCGCTGGCGTGGGAAGGACGATCCGCAGGCCTGGACACGGACTCCGACTGTGAGCTCTGATCGACGGGCGACAACAAGGGTTGGCGTGCCTGGACTGCCGGCTCTGAACGACGGGCAACCGGGAGGTACAGTCAACCCATTCGCTGTCTTCTCGTTGCTGTATGTCACTCCCTGGGTGACGGGCGGAGCGCATACCGATCGGGCGGCGATTATTAGTAGCTAAGCGAACTCCATAAAGAAACCCACATTAAAATGGCACATCCAACGTGGGGCCCGTTCGGTATGCCTCTGCTTCTGGTCGTCCCCAGAGAGTCCCACGGATTCGTTGAGCGGGTTGTTCACTAACGCTAACGATGCCCGTTGAGACAAAGTATGTTGGAATTTCGGCGACTTGTCGCACAGCAAAGCTCAGCATGTGTCTTCTCGAATCGAGTACTTCAAGGGCTCGAAGGACGAGGTTGCAGACGCGCTTTCTCGGGTACCCCAGAATAGTGGTTGGCAGGAGATGAGGAGCGCGGTTAAGATGTAAGAAAGTCGTCTTCTGGAGGCAGAGGAGAACCACGGCATATTCGCTGAAGGCAGGATAGCGACTGGCAGGAGGGGAAACAGCCAGGACTCATTGCAGATTTAGGATTTAGGCTTGGGGTGATGCGGTAGGCAAGTAAGCGCTTGTCGAGGCCCGGAGTGCAGATAGGTGTTTGTCAGTGGGTGTCGGAAAGATTGCGGAAATGGCAGTCGACACCGGGAACATTGACGGACGAGATTGTCAGAGGGTGTCGGGTAAACTGGCGGAAATTGCGGTTGGCACCGGGAACGCTGGCAGGCGAGTTAATGAGCATTATGATTTGTAACTGCTGGGCCAAGAGGGCTAGTTGCTTCGCGTCAGTCCAACAATCGACGAAGGGCGGAGGGACGACTCTCCCTTGAGGGGGGTCGTTCCAAGAAAGCTACGAAATGATTTATATGATTCTTTCTCGACTTCACTCTGGCCGGTCGTGGCAGTGACAGCAAGACTTTTAATAAGTTATGTCACGTCACGACCTGGCCGGGGATGAGGCGGTAGACATTTAGGTGGCTTGTAGCTGTCCAGCTTGCCTTGAGGCGTGAACAGTTGAAGCGGGCTTGCTCGCTGAGCGTGAACGGTGGAAGCGAGCCTAAGGCCCACTTCAGACGGGGCAATTTCACCCAGCAACTTAACGTCGCAACACCAGCAACACGGGCCGCCTGCGTTCACACGCTGCAACCGAATTGCTACGACTTGCCATCATCATCATGAAATTTGATTTTTCTTGCCTATTTAGACGCACAACTATGTGCTAAAAACGTGTTTTTATATCTTTGAGTGGCGTTGAGAATACTCACTCATCTTTCTGAAAATGTTTATTTCCAAAAACGATCCATTTCAAACCAGGACCAAGTCTTCAGCTGTCATCATCACCACCACAGGGGTGTCACGTGAAAATATTTCGTCCCTGATTGGCTGCTGCCGCTTCAAACTTGTCCAATTTGTTCGAGTTGCTTGTCTGTTTCGAGCCGAACCCGATCTCAGCAATTCGTGTTGATCTGGGAAAACCTAGGGAACAACCTGCCAGCAACCTCAAAATTGCTAGAAAAGTTGCCCCGTCTGAAGCGGGCCTTAGGGAACTGAAATCAAGGGCAGTGGAGCTCTGTGTTCAAACCCACCTGGAGACGTTTCTTTTCTTTTTGCCTTTTTTTAGTATATACACACGCACGCACGCACACGCACACACGTATACACACACTACATCACACACACACACACACACACACACACACACACACACACACACACACACACACACACACACTGTGTAAACGACTAAATTTTCGCAAGGACCTAATTTTCGCGAATTTCGCGAATCGCCTACAAACGCGAAAAATACGTCCCGCGAACAATTCAGGCAATAAGTGAACGCTACGGAAGCTACACTCGATTCGCGAAAATTAGAACCCGCGAATAATTTAAAATTTTCAGCTTTGGCCCGATTCGCGAAAATTTGAGCCCGCGAAAATTAAGTCGTTTACAGTATATATATATATTTATAAATAATACTTTTTTAAGTTTTAACGTATAGACGCATAATTTACACACTAATTCACATTCAGAAGTGCTTTTATCCACACACTGTGGCTCCCTAGTGCTTGCAATAGCTTCTTGCTGAGCTATTGCAAGCTCTGCAAAGGAGGGGCATCTTCCCACCCTTTACAGGCTGTAAAGCTGTGGCTTGCATAGCTCTAGCAGGTCGCACCTCGCTCACTGGCTCCATCACCAAGCATAGGTGCTGCATGAGTCGCGCCACACCGTAAGGCTATATACGGTCAGGTCACACACCTGGGACCATTCGTCACTGCACTCAGCTATGGTATGGTGGCATGGTCTGGGCATGAAGCAGGGGTACAACTTGGAAATGCTCATCTTCATCACATTTGAAACACATTTTTTTATTACTTTTGTGTCGAGTTGTCAGCATTTTAAGGGTGAGGAAGCAAGCAGCAGCGAGAGCAAGAAAAAAATTGAAAGCCGCTCTTATTGAGAATTTATTACGAGCACTAGGAAGCCGTGGAGTATTCTTAAAACGCTTCTAAAGGTGAATTAGCATATAAATTATGTGCAAGTGCCTCAAAAATCGAAAAAAACAATTTAAATATAATTAATAAGGATAAAAATATATACCAGGAGGACTTAAACCAGAACTACACAGTCTGTGAGTTTGAAATTTGACACCATAAACCACTTGGCCACCACCCAATTTTATTTCTAGGTCGTTTATTGAGGTATATGAATTTCATTTGCAGCTGTCGGCTGCAAAAGAGATAGCCTTATTTTCATTTACTTTACTATTCCCACCAAATATGACAAGTGACCAAGAATAGAACCTCATTTGTCCGCCGAGGCACTGCTAGCATCAAGGCAAGCTAGCCTAGCTCGCTGGGCTTATAATTTGTTTCATCACCCGTATAGGATTCTGTTGCCACTCATCAACAGAAAAAAAACTGTGACTAAGTCTGACTTGTTTTGGTGTGCAGGCATCCTTGGCAGTAAACTCTGCTAAATGAGGCAAAATATATATTATACTCTTTTAGCAAATATGCATTGTTTTAGCAAAATGAGCTACACTATTTGACTGAGGTGAAACAGAATTAGCCTCTCCACCTGGGTCTGTTTTGATCTCTCGCAGACACTATTTCCTGCTTTTTGTGGTTTGTATCAGACTTTTGTGCCTCTGTCCTGCCAAAGCATCTGTGTTAGACTAAGACTGGGTGTTTTAGCATATGTGCAGGTATTCTTCACAGCAAATGGCTGCCAATCAGGAACACGAGTTTGTTCTCGGCCACCAAGAGCAAGTATTTTCAAAGTGAGCTATTGCCCGCCTATATGAGTTTTGTGTTCCATTCCTCTTGGATGCCATTTCCTATGTGTAGTGGTCTTGCATTAGTATTTTGTTGTCTCTCTTCTGCAAAAACACCCAAGTTTGGCTAAGACCGGGTTTTTTCTTATACATGCAGGTCTTGGAGGCGAGCACCAACCAATCAAGGCCAGAAGTTTGCTCTTTGCCGCTCATGGCAAGTGTTTTCAAGGTGAGTGATTGATGCCTATCTGAGTTGTGTGTTTCGTTCGTCACAGACACTCTATTTCCTGTCTTTATAGTGGTCTTGTGTCAGGCTTTTGTCTCTCTGTCCGGCCAAAGCATCTGTGTTAGACTAAGACTGGATTCGTTAGGATATGTGCAGGTATTCTTGGCAGCAAGTGGCTCCAATCTGGAACACGAGTTTGTTCTCGGTCACCAAGAGCAAGTATTTTCAAGGAGCTATTGCCCGCCTATATGAGTTTCAGCATTCGTCAAGGAGCTCAAAATCAAAGCCCGGGGGTTGGCCATTGCAAAAATGTTGACTCGGAAGCGCATAGGGAGTAAGCTTTACAAAAGTATTCACCTGCCTCAACAAGTGAAACCGAAACTAAAAACGTGGGTTCCATTTAAAAAAAAAACATTGTCAGCCCGAGTTAACTCGGGGGCAGCACGGAGCAAACAAGCCACTCTACGAGTATGCTTGGTTCAGGCTTTTGTAGGGGTGGTCGATGACTCGGTGTTTTCTAAAAAAATTTTTTTCTAAAAGTGTGGTGGTCGAATATTTGGGGATGGGCATTGAGTCGTGATGTTACGGTAAAAATTTTATCCACATGCCGGGATTCATGTGCCTTGTCCCCCTAGCGAGGGGGACAGGGCCTTCAAAATTTTAGGTTCGCAAAAGGGGTGCGTCAGTATTGACGTCTCATTTTACATCAGGCCTCTCAATTTAAAACGCACTATAAATGACATGCCTGAGATTCGTTTGGGTGTACTTCCTCTCAGCAAGTGCAAGTATATGGTTCTGTCTCAAAAGGTCTAATCTGATGTTGACCGCACCTCAGGTCTCCA
>JAZHYW010011423.1:0-10713 GCA_037355805.1 Ixodes ricinus | reverse complement strand
TCATTTAGCGATTTGCTTTTGATTCGTGCGTGACGTAAACGCAAACGGGGATCGCACAACGCGCCTTCGCTTTGGCTAGGTTACTTCGAGACGCAGCTTTTGCCAAAAACAATGCGGGGGGGCAACGCGAAGAAACATGCGGACGTAATCGCGCGGTACACGAAGTTGTACCAAACTTGCTTGTCGACTTTTTTCTTCTTTTATGTGCGTTGCTAATCTCAGCCTGTGTTTTTCTTGATTCGGGAAGCAGCTCGATGTATGCGGACGAGACCAAAGGGTGTTAAGCTAGGCAAAAAGATGACAGTTTTATTAATCTACGCCACCAACCATATTTGAACGTGCGTATGGTTAACAGTAAACAACAAAAGCTGAAAGCACCAGAAAGCGCTCATTTTAGTGTCATATATATTTTTTTTAAACATTAACTTCTTCGGAAAGCCAGAAACAATTTCATTGCTTTGCGGCAATTTCTCAAACGCCCGATCGGGTGTCGGTAAACGAGGTTTGTAAAACATCTCTAAAAATAGGCAGGAGAGTTCATTGATATAATATACTTGAATATTTAAAGCGCGGTCATGTAGGATAGAAAACTCAACAGACATGGACGACATGGACGAACACTCACAGGGACGGGATTTTCCCTGTCTCTTGTCCAGACGGCACTTCGACAAAACTTCGGTGTCGGCGGCGGCGAAAACTTGGGTTGCGGACGTCGAGTGGAGCGACACGAGCGGTGCCAACTTCATTTCACAATCACCTTATATTTTTTTTTTTTTCTCTCGCAGCCGAGGTAAACATGTTGTGTAGTGCAGAAAGCTTGGGGGGTAGTTTTGAGGAAGTCAATTGCAGTTATTCTGTCAGGGTTTAACAAATACTTCTATTAATAGCGCAACATCCGTCAACTGTGCTTGAGGTCAGTGCTATCTGAAACCAATGCGAGCTCTTTGCAAAGCCTAAAACATATTGGCCAGGGCACAGTTCCCTTTAGAAGAACACAAAGCTATCGCACGAAAAAAAACCTTTTTTCTGTACAAAAAAAAAAAAAAACTACCGCGAAACAGCACAACTTTATGCGTATTCGCATCAAAAAAAGAAAAAATTAAAAGTGCCCACGAGATGAAAGACATGGCGGCCTAGTCCTTTCTCCACGTTGGGTGATCGGAAGTAAGAAAACAATAGATTTTCCGAATCGCACTCAGTGGCGGAGCGTCCATGTTCTCGAAATGCTGAGAAACCGAAACTCAAGATACTTGACGCTACTAAGATGGCCGCGTCCACAGTGCTGCCAGACCACCAAGCAATTTCGCATATGGTCTATTGTTGGGTAATTAGGCGGTTCGGTACGGGAAGACCACTTTTCTGATGATAAACGTCCGGTGTTCGATGAAATGAACACTACGCGTTTTCCACTTCTCTACTCCCGGTGTTATTTTCTCTATTATTGCTTTGCTCGACGACAACTCAAGCGCAGCTTTGTGCCTCGCCCGCCGCCCCCCTTTTTTTCTCGCAAAGAAAAACCGACAAAACACAAAGAAAGTCCAGACTCATCGGAACGCCCTGCAACGACGCCCACCCCAGCCAGCCAGGACAGTGGATCCCTCGAATTATCTTTGACGAGTAGCGTTATCCCCACCGCAAAGGAGGCCGAACCAGGCCAAAACGAAACTAAGCACCTTTAAATTTGGATTATATTCGTCGGTGCATTGATCTTATGTTCTGAAACTGGAATCGGTCATATTATGCGAGAAAAATACTACGGAGGCGGCTGCGTTACATGGTTCAAAGCTTTACTGATACTCGAACATTCCACTTTAACTCAGTTTTGCATGAAACTAGAATTGGCTCATTTCGACAAAAAAAAAAAGCTCTTTACCTATGATCCTGTAAAAACAATTATCACATGACCAAAGAACAGCGCCCCTTGACGCTGTTACTTGTTGCAACAGCGTTTACTTATTTGAGTGATTTGCGGTGGCGGCGTCTCGTCCGGGCGAACAAAACAAAACAACAACAAATGCTGTGCTCTGGTAAAAGATGCTGGGGCCTTAGCTGGCAATTCAGTTTTGCGAAGTGATTAATCGGAACACGTAATTATCAAAGGTATTGTTTCAAGCTTTTTTTTGTAAGCATAGCTTGTGACAATAGAACTACGCTTTGATCAGTACGTATATAAGACGCAACACTATCTATACTTATGGTAATTGAATTTTTTGGCGTTTCGGCAGTACAACATATAGTTCTGCTTCCGTGCCATTTAGAAATCGCACACCGATTTAGAAATCAGGGTGACCGTTGAAATAAAACAAATTCCGGTTCTCTGCTCTACTCTACAGAAATCCGGTTCTCTGGAAAATAAAAAGCTAGGACTCTAATGGCTGCTGATTATATCGCGAACTAGTTAGTTTATTTTGTTTCTTGTTTTTTGCACAAGGAGATCAGACACTTTTTAGAGTGAGTAGCTTTATTTTTCAAAGCACTGCTTCGCGGGAATGAAAAGTAGGCTCTGAGGGGCCGCTATTTAGGACGCAACGCCATTCCGACTTGTGGTAGATTATTTCGCAACATTATGACACAACACCATGAAAGCGAATGTAATGCATATTTATTTTTTGTGATGACGATATCAACAATCTACATGCCATTTGAAAATCGTATTGTACGAAAAATTTTGGAACACGAAATATCCGAAGAACCAAGGAAAGTGAGTATCTGAAGTAGAACCGGGTAGCGAAATGAAGCGTCATCTAACCCCGTTTTTTCCTTCCTAATCCGGTAAGAATGGGACAAAGGGCCCCCTTTGCGATGACCTTGGAGGTCCACACTCATTCGAGCTATCCTCTTTTTGAACTACAGAACAAACAACAAAGCTATTCTCACAGCTCGCAGGGCGGGAGGCGGGGGGGGCGGGGGCTTTCAGGGTCAAGCCGTCCGCTCGATAACCGGAACAAAAAGACGAGCTTTTTACTTTATTTTTATTTGAAAATAGCACTAATACCGCGGAAGCAGATGAGTGGAAAGGCTCCTCCTCAGTGGCATCTGGATTCTGGAAAAGTTCCTATCGGAGATGAAATTCTACTGCGATATCCTCTTAAGGAGCAATTGCTTAAATATGTTTAAAGGCATTTCGCGTTTTTTCGGGTACTGAAGAACACCTGTTCCTAATTTTCCCGCTAAAATTAACGGGGAAACAAAAGTCACGCGTCCCTAAGTCACGGGGTCAAGTCGTGGTGTAAGGTAACCTGACAACACGTGACATAAGCTCAGTGATGCCAAATATCCCGCTGAATTTATCGGGGAAATTTTTGTTGGCGCCAGGACTTGTATTGTCAATTTCGTTGCTAAATTTAGCACGAAACTACTAGAATCTCGACTTGAAGTTTGTTTTTACTGGCCTTGTCAAACAGGGAAGAGAACAGGAGAGTCCATCGGTGACAGTTAGGTCTTGAGGGAGGACACTAAGAGAGCATACACCGTTGCAGGTTAAGAAAAAAAGGAAAAGCTTCTCCCTTGATACATTTCTTCTTTCTGCTTTACCAGAGCCAACGCTGGAGAGGACGCGAGACGAGGAAGGAGAAAGTTGCCTCATCCTGGCGTTCGGTCTGGTTAGTGGAAAGGGTGGAGAGACTTCGAGGGAGGAGCGACCGACAGCCAGGCCTGGGTGCTTCGACAAATGGCCCGAACCAGGACTGGGCTGCAAGTGGCCGGCAGACAGCAACCCCTCAGGACAAAGCCAGAGACTCCAGAAGACAGCGGAGGAACGATGGCGGTGTTCTCCGAGCATCCAGTGGCGGGCAGCAATGACCGCATTGCAGGACTTATTATGGCAATCAAATGATGAGATCTACAGTACCGCGTTTTCTAAATTGGTGTAGTGAATTTGACATGAACATGTTGAGTTGGACTCGGAAAGAAATGCGTTCTGTTTTTGTTAATATGTTTTCCTAGTTATGTCTCTGTATGCTAAGTGCCTAAAGTGATTGTACGATGTAGCTTATTTTCTCTTTGCTATTTTTGATACTAATATTTTGTTTGTTGGTAATTATTTTAGTAATGTTATATGTATTGTGCCTGTATCTGCCTATATCCTCTGCTGCTGTATGTGGGAGGCGAGGGGCTTGTCAAGCAGAACTGGGTTGCTTCTTTCCTGCTTTCCCTCTCCAAGTGGAGAGAAATAAAGAATTTGAATTTGAGTGCTTGGGAATTACGGACCGAACCGGAACTGGACTACAAGGTCGCATGACAACCAGGCGGCAGCAGAGAAGAATCGAAGACCGTGACTTCTCGGTTGCAAGTTGTTGGCAGACCAACAGGACCTCCGTTTGGTTCGAGAACCGAGAGGAAAACAACACTCAGCAGCCCGCACACTGGTGGTCTTCAGGTCCATCTCCGTTCATGCCCTGCTCTGACGCAACTTCATCGGATTGTGCACCACTAATACCCCTGTCAGACGGGCTAATTTAGTGCACTTCAACCAAGTGGATTTAAGCTCACTCGAATGTCACTTCAAGTGTTTCCGTGCTACACGGGATGCACTAGTGTCACTTGGAAATGATGACAATAACGATGGGTGGAGTACTATTAGACACATAAAATGTTAAAGTAAAGGCATAAATGTCTCAGCAATATTTAATATTTTTTAATAAAGACACGCTACAAGACCACGTTACGTTAATTGACAATATTTAGGCCTATTTTATGATTCTGATCGATCCTCACAAGGCCAGATAAAGAAAAAGACAAAGAACAAGAAGCAAACTCACTTGCAGCCGAGTGTGTTCTTCAGGAAGAAGCCGTGTGGCACACTACACAAATGACGCTAAAGGCGAAGTGCGCACCGTTAATGCACTAAATTAGCCCGTCTGACCGGGGTATAAGATGCCACTACTGACACAACACGTTTAACTGAGCCAGACTGAACCGAGCCCGAGAATTCGTTCTAAATATCCCTAGCGTATTCCCAACGGCTGTATTTCTATATAAGCGAGTCGAGATGCCGCTTATTGTCCCAGCCGCTGACCACACCATCAGCTTACGGTTCGGATACTGGACACGGTGAGGCATCAGGCACCTGCGCATGTACGAGTTCATACCGGAGGAGCCGATCGTATTGTGTATCGTTCGTGCAAAACGGTTCCCACAAACGGTGAGTTGGAACTTCTCGCCTGTGCTTTAACCGTTTTTTCCCGGCACTCTCTTCTACAGAGTTTCGGGAAGCGGTTTAGCGCATCCTGATACGGTACAGTGAGCGCGGTGCGGTACGACCTGCTCATGTAGAAGGTATTCTGCAGTAGCTCGCGCGCAATTCGCAACAGAGGCCCGTCGTACCTGCGTTTTCGGATGTGAGACGGCGGTTCTCTGTAAAGCTCACTAGTCATGTCCGACCGCAAACAAAGGTAAGATTCGATAGAGATAATCAACTGCGCTCGCAAGTTTATGCTGGGTTTCCATCACAGGTCTAAACCTGTCAGGCACAGAAAAGGGGCAGGATCAGCCGCGGCTTCACTCAGTACGATTAGTTCAGCTGGTGATTAGAAACGCACTGGAGGTGATGAGCGCCATGTCACATGCACACTTCGTGATCTCTTCAGCGAATCGCATCGGACAGACAGCGTTGGCTGCGGACAGGCATTAAGTGGAACGTAGACATACCTGAACGCCAATTATTCTCAAGATACGCGGTACGTGTCAACGTCACTGTCAGACATTGGCATTCTCCTTTGTGCCTTCCTTAATAAAGTATTTTCAACGTAGCTAAAGTATATCGAATGCGCATTTACGCTCCTCTCGGTATTTTGAATGTTGTGTTTTAAATCGCAAATTGCAAGAACGCGTTGATTCAGTGTGTAGTGGTAGCCTTGTACATATAACTTCGTTAGGGATTTCCAAAATACAATGTCAAGATCCAACTTCAGATTTTTGCGGCGCTTTAGTTGGCAATGTAAGTCATATTTCTACGCATGTAATCTTGATTGGTTCGCATGATAAACATATGTGAAAAATTGCCGCCAAACTTTGCAAGTGCAACATTGTCGGTGCAATATACGACATTTTGCATCAGTTCATCAAAGTGTTTTTTATGTAAAACGACATAGAAAACTAAACGTAAGGTATTACTTTCAGTCGACGCCCATGAAACACATTTAAATCCATTTCACATAACGCTGTTGTTCCCTCCCTGCGCCCAATTAACGACTTATTTTGTTGTCGCGGTTACTGCTAGTATCAAACCGGTTCTCTCTTACTATATACAACGGATCGTTCAAGGTTAACCCACCAACTATCTGTCCAAGAAGAAACCGCCGAGCAGGTTGTAGCATGATGAAACTCGGCGAGGACGTCAATGTAATCCTTCATAAATGCCCCACGCCCGGCAGGACGTATTTGGCGCATACGCAGCTCTACACCGACCTATTATGGCGGCGTCTCCCTCATAGAATAAAAACAAAAATTACTATGGCGGTTGTCGGTGTACTGAAACGATGTGCTGCTTGAATGACATTGCAATAATAATCTTTGTTCTTGTGTGCACCCTATTATGAAAATGCGCAGCGGTGCACTTTATATGCGCGTATACTGGTCACAAGATCCTGCGTTTCTTGTTGAGAAGACCACGGAGCGGAAAGCTCGCACTGTCCTCGGGACTTCACGGTATCCACGTGTGCTCATCCCGCTCGCGTAGAAAAATTAGATTAAAAAACAAATGCCGAGCGCAGCACAGCGAATTACTGGTTCTGAAACATTTGTGGAAGTTTTCCCTGCCGGGAGGGACATTAGAAAACCTTACACGAAGTTGGAAAAATAAATATAAAGACACGAACTACGCAATACAGGAAAAACAACTGCATGTGACGTGCCTGCCTACAAGGCTGCAGGAGAGTGTAAAGCAACAATACCCCTATATTCTAATGTTATTCAGCCAAGTACTCCCGCAGCCCTAAAAAGGCACCCGTATCTTCATTGAGAAGATGCCTTGTCTGAAACTACCAATGCGTTCTGGTAATGAGGAACGGCATCCTGCAACCTCGAAATTCGTTAAACTTCGATACAAGCAAAAAGGGTATGTATCTCATCAATGTGATTTGCATGAATGTACTAAGCAGTTTCTTTGCAGTGAGGTTCCCCGCGCATATTTAGCAGGGAACCCTGATTCAGCTAAATTTAGTGAGGAACTTGAATTGGTGCATGCTCGCCTGGAAGTCGATTTTCCCGCTATATTTTACCGGGAACTTGAAATTGTGCCCAGGTTACGCCGTGAGTCAATATTCCGTTAAAATCAGCGGAAATTTCACTACATATAGAGGCGTCATGCATAGGCTGAAATCATGTGATGAGTAGCCTTAAAATGTTATCGCCTTAAGATGGCAGCGGCCTTTATCTCCACAGTACCGTATTGCAGTGAACTCCGGCATTTAAGATGCATTCGTTGAAGAGCAATTTAGAAGGCATGAACCCGTTTTTCAGGAAAAGAAAAACCTTGTATTTTTTTCACGTTTTTTTCTTCAATGGTCCTTCTAATTTTGGCTGGGGGAACTGAAGATGTCTTTAGGTAACATGATATTGATTTCCCCGCAACATTTCGCCGGGATGATCCTAATTGGTTACCCCGCTAAATTCAGAGGGGAAGTTAAGTGGGTGTACACGTTCCGTGACATCAAGTTTACCGCTGAAGAACTGCAGAAGAACGCAATGTCACGGCGCATTCCTGGCGCTTGACTGGCTCCGTTCGGCGGTAACGCAGACATAAAAAAACACACAAAAGAAACGATGTCATCTTAACAACGTTCGCCAAGCTCGATCGGCCCCATAAGCTCGCAGAATTGGCATAGAGCGCTCGGATCTGTGGAACGGAGGCATAGGAAACCGCGCGTAAACATCTCTATCCGAGCGCAAGTCCAGCAGCAGACGCGAGTGGGGGTGCGCAATGAAAGCGTCAGCTGCCATGCGACTCATTTCATTGTCGACCGGTTGACACGCTACGTAAAATGACGATAAAAGGCGCCGCTTCCTGCTCCAAAAGAGGAGACCAAGTAACCTACGGTCGTACCTATATTTGATGAAATATTGTCGGCAGTTGTCCGATTCTTTGCCCCTCCTCTTTGTTAGAAAGACAGGTTACCACAAGGATGAAGAAATCACTATACTTCGCTTCAGCTTTTACACGCAGCCGACGCTACAAGGCAATGGGACCATTCAAGGAGGTTGAAAGCTGCAAGGTCACTGAGCATTTTCTGTCGATAATTGGTTCAGCGATGATGGAAGACGTGCCGAAGCAGGACGAACACCACATTGGTTGCTTTAGACGCTGTGTGATTCGTACCATCTAGGGTGCCTCCATGTATCCGCTCCGCTTTAGGGTGGACTGCCAACTTCTTCGTGCCCTTCTCCCAGACCCTCTCCCACCGCCATTTTATCCCACTTCTCATTTCGCTAAACGTAAGCAACTTTTGAGTGACTGTAGTCCAGAAGCCTCGGCAACACCGTGAGCTGCCACTTTCCGCTTCCCGTCTATTACGAGGAGTCGGAGAGTCGGGAGGCTCAGCGGAATGGCGGTCGTGGTGGCTGTCGCTCTCTTTATTCGGGTGTTCATGTCGCGAAGTTGCGGGCAGGAAGTGCGCGTTGCTTTTAACGAAACGCGAGTTCCCGGCGAAAAGATGGGACGTGCAACAGACCGGCATCGCACGCCGAGACCTCGCCGTCGGAACGAGAGCGGTGGGCGGCTCCCTTAGCCCTAGCGAGGATTAGCGGCACGACCGGCGAGTGTGACAAAATGGTCGACGAAAACAGCCGAGGTTGCCATGGTAATGAGGTAGGCAACACTGGTTTGTCGGCAACAGGCATCACAAACGTTGTCGCCACCCTAAACAGCGGAGCGGCGGAACATGTAGGCACCCTAGCACCATCAGGTCGTAGCATCGGCTGCGTCTTGACTTAACGTTAAACTAGAGGTATAGGTTTTAAAGCCCATGCTCGATCTAAAATGGATCGTAAAAATCGTCGCCTGCACGAAGCCAGTGGCAGAGGCATAGGGGGTTCGGGGGGTCGACCCCCCACCCCCCCAATGCCAAGGAAAGGTGGCGGCGTTGTGCCCGAAAGACGGTCACGCTAATACGTCATCAAGCACGTGCCGCTCGAGGTAAAAGCGGACGCGCCTCGGGAAATAAACCGCAAAGAAAAGCACAGCTCGCTGGGGGGACCGTGATGTCACCGCCGGAGGCCGTGTGAAAGCAAGATGTGGCGGAGTATGCCCTGTGTGTGTAGGCAGTCTAAGGCCCGTTCACACTCTCCGAGTAAGACCGAGAGAGACCAGACCGGTTTTTAGGCCTCTTGCGACGTCTTAGGACCAGCTCCGCTGCAGCGCATCCGGTTCTAAGACGTCGCAAAGAGCTTAAAAGCCGGTCTCGTCCCTCTCGGTCGTACTCGGTTGCAAATGTGTGAACAAGCCTTTAAGTGTCTTCAGTGTGTTTTAGACCGCAGTTAATAAGCGCCCGTTTCCGGGTTGAGCGGGCCAAGGCGTGCGTCGTCGTCGCCGGCGTCGACGTCGGCAATGCTCGCGCGTTGCATTATAGGGCGTTTCCCATATTGACGTCACAAGTGACGCCACGTGTGACGTCAAGAGGGAAAAATTTTCCACTATATTTAGCGGGACGTTTCCCATAATGACGTCCACGATGGTAAACTTTTCCCCTAAACTGGGCGGGAAATTTTTCCGCTAAATTTATTAGGAAACATTTTTCGCTAAACTTAGCGAGAAAATATCGCGCTAAATTTAGCGGGAAATTTAGCGAAAAATTCTTCGCTAAATTTACCGGGGAAACCGGAACGCGTAGACTCCCACCTATTCAGTTTCCCGCTAAATTTAAGGGGTTGATTTTTCCCGGTAATGGGAGTGCAGCAGGCGAGGAGGAGGGGAGAAGTGCGGAGGGGAGGAGGGGCATACCCCCCTCCGTACCCTCCCCTCCTTCTCAAGAGCTGAGCTCTAATTCAGCATTGCAGAGAATTGCAAACGTCTTTAAATTTTTTTTTCTTCAAGTTTTGCTTTTATTGTCCCGTATTTATTTTTAAACCAAAGGTTCAGTGCAAAAAGATTATCTTCATTTTATTGCGCACTCATGATTGTCGCGACCAGTCTCAATAAGGAGGCAGCGCCATTCTATCAATACGTGCGCCAAACGCGCCCCGCCGTTCGACTCAGTCGTCTGCGTCGAGCCCAGCGATGACCCTGGCAAGTTTTTTGTAACCTACATTTTCTACAGAAAGAGAGCAACGCTTTGTAATTTTACAAGACAAACGGGGTCCTGTGAAATACGCCTTTGACGAAAATTTTAGATTACTTCGTGCAGTCGCCGAATTTTACTGTGTACCTTAGATCGACCTTGGTGGCTTCTGACACCCTATATTGCCGCGCGCGCAGCTTGCCAAGTATGCAGCGCGCGCGTGGCCTAACGGTTATAGCGCCTGCCTACCCACGCGAAAAGACGAGGTTCGATTCCTGGCCGCGGTGACGCCTTTTTTGTTGACATCTAATGTAATCTTCTGGAAAATTCGAAAACCGTGTTGCTTGTTCGAGGTCAGAAAGTTCTACACGCCCGAACCTTCTGGGCCGATTATTCCGAAGCCCACGCATGTGCATGAGGGGCTCCGCGTGGCGAGCCGCAGTCAGTCTCGCCCCAGCGCTCGATCCTGCGGTTTCGCCGACTATCGACGCCCGCGACG
>JAZHYW010011422.1:0-42321 GCA_037355805.1 Ixodes ricinus | reverse complement strand
CTCTTCAGCTGGGTCTGGTCGGGGCCGGGGTTTAGCTCCTCGTGCCTCCAGCCTTCCCAAGTCTACAGGGAGCGCCCCACCTTTAGAGGTTGAGGCGATGGAGCAGTGCACAGAGTCGCCCACTCCTGCATCCGATCAGGATGACATGGAGTGGCAGCTTTCGAAGAGCAAACACAAAGGCAAAAAACCAGTAATTGCGCCTAAATGACGTGCCTGTTGTGGCTGCGTGTTTGAGATCAAATCTACTCATTTTTTCCTTTTTTCTTTGTCTTACCATTTTATCTAAGATTTTAATATATTAAGAAATGAGAAAATTTGTTTTTATGCAGTGGAATTGCCGCGGCCTTTTACGAAATATTGACGATGTTAACTTTTTTATGGACGACCTCCGTCCTATAGCTCTCTCTTTACAAGAGACACACCTCAACGATCATCATCTGTCGGTTTTACGTCGTCACCAAGTTTTTAGAAAGGATCGTTCTACATCAAACTCATCTGGTGGAGTAGCGGTGATCGTCCAAAGTGGAGTTGCTTGTTCCCAGATCCTCTCTCTACACCCCTTGAGGCTGTAGCTGTACGTCTCCTCTTGGACCGCTTTATCACCGTTGTTTCCATCTATATTCCACCAAATGTTCCACTGCATATTCATGATCTTCATGATTTAGTTACTCAGCTCCCTCACCCCTTTTTACTTCTAGGAGATTTTAATGCCCACCATCCCTTGTGGGGTGGCACTCGCCAGGACTCGCGTGGTGGAGTCATTGAACGGTTTTTACTGTCATCTAGCCTCTGTCTTTTGAACAGCAAAGAGCCTACCTTTTTTAGCGCAGCTCACAACTCATTTACATCCATTGATCTTTCCATTTCATCCCCATCCTTGGTGTCTTGTTTCACATGGAGCGTTTTTAATAATCCTTTTGGAAGCGACCACTTTCCGGTTGCTCTGGAGAGCGTGAAATCTATTCCCAGTCTCATGAAACGGACTCCGCGTTGGAAGCTAGAAAAAGCAGACTGGGCTCTTTTTAGCCAAAAATCCGAGCTTGTCCCTTCTATGTTCTCTTCGTTAACTCATGACGATGCCACAGCCTACATCACAGAGCATATAATTGGTGCTGCTCTTTGCTCTATCCCTCAAACCTCTTCGAACATCCCCAAGAAATGTAAGCCATGGTGGAATGAGGATTGTTCCACCACAAAGAATAACCAAGATAAGGCTTGGGGTGTCTTTCGTAGATACCCGACATCTGTGAACTTGATTGAATTCAAGAGGCGCAGAGCTTGTGCCCGTTGGACTCGGAAGCAGGCCAAAGGAAAATCTTGGAGAAGTTACTTGTCTTCCATCAGCAGCTATGTTCCAGCAAAGGAAGTGTGGGACCGACTTCACAAGGTCGAGGGGAAATACCGCTGTTTTACAATCCCCTTTTCCTTCTTCTGGAGCCTCATTGTTAGACCAGGCTAATGTGTTGGGAACTCACTTCGCTGCTGTTTCAAACTCCGCACATTACTCTCCAGCGTTCTTGAAGCGTAAGGCAAGCATGGAAAAGACAAGGCTCTGCTTTACAGGAGGAGCATCTGCACCTTACAATCAGCCATTTACAATGGTTGAGCTCGAAGCGGCTCTGAACTCCCGCAAGAATTCAGCCCCTGGTCCTGATGGAATCCACTACGACATGATCCGACACTTATCTAGAGAGTCACTCAGTGCCCTTCTCGCTTACTTCAATGGCCTGTGGAGTGATGGATACTTTCCTGCTGAATGGAAGCGGGTTGAAGTTATACCGCTGTTGAAACCTGGCAAGGACCCTTCCCTCCCTGCAAGTTACAGACCAATAGCATTGTCAAGTTGCCTGGGGAAAACCTTTGAAAGATTAATTAACAGGCGTCTTATTTATTTTCTCGAGCAGCATAATACCTTGGATATCAATCAGTGTGGCTGTCGGCCTGATCGCTCTACAACAGACCAGTTAGTGCGGCTGGAGACCTTTGTGCGCGAGGCATTCGTCAACAGGCAGCATTGTGTATCTGTTTTCTTTGATTTGGACAAGGCCTATGATACCACTTGGAAGTATGGCATCTTGCGCGACCTTTCTATGTACGGAATACGCGGTAGAATGCTTCAGTGCATAAGGAGCTTTTTGTATAAACGCACTTTTCGAGTTCGGTTGGGAACAACTTTATCAGACTGGTTCGTTCAAGAGAATGGCGTTCCTCAAGGTGGAGTCCTAAGCGTCACACTTTTTGCAATAAAAATTAACTCTCTTAGTAAAGTCATTCCTCCTTCAGTATCTTACTCGCTATATGTCGATGACATTCAGATATCTGTAGCGTCATGTAATATGTCTAGCTGTGAGCGGCAGCTACAACTGGCCATAAATAAAATGACGACATGGGCTGATGAGAATGGTTTTAGGTTCTCTCCGGAGAAAACTGTTTGCGTCCCTTTTTCTTTAAGGCGTGGCCTCTGTTTAGATCCAACACTTCTTTTAAATGGAAGCAACATTGCTGTCAAAACAGAGCACAAATTTCTAGGAGTTACCTTCGACCGTAAACTTACTTTTGTTTCGCATCTCAAACAGCTCAAGCAAAAAACTCTGCAGGCATCGAACATACTCAAAGTTCTTTCGCACAAATCGTGGGGCTCGGATAAGAAATGTCTCCTTCGTCTATATTCTTCTCTCATTCGATCCCGCCTTGATTATGGCTCAATTGTCTACGCCTCTGCGAGACCGTCTGCTTTAAAAATGCTCGACCCAGTACATCACCTTGGGCTCCGTTTGGCATCTGGTGCTTTTCGCACGTCCCCTGTGCTTAGCTTGTATGTTGACTGTCATGAAATGTCGCTTGAAAAAAGGCGACAGCTGCTTAGCCTCACCTATGCTTACAAAATTTTGTCGGACCCCAGCTCTCCCACTTATAGTTGTATTCAAAACTCTAGGTTTTCTCGCCTCTTTAACAATAAGCCAACTGTTGTGCGGCCTTTGAGTCTTCGTGTCGAGAGTCTTCGCACCTCCCTCAATCTGACTAATGATTTTAACCTCTTGGATAGTTCATGCCATACTGCCCCATGGAATGTCAAACCCATTTTTTGTGACTGGTGCTTCACAAAATTCAGAAAGCAAAGTGTCTCACCTTTAATTTTACAGCAGGAATTTTATGCATTGGAGGAAAAATACAAAGATTATAATCATTTTTACACTGATGGTGCAAAGTCGTCAATGTTTGTTGGTGCGGCTGTATACTCCTCTCGTTTTTCCAAAGTCACTCGTCTAAACACTCTTGCCAGTATTTTTACTGCCGAGCTATACGGAGTCATGATGGCGCTTGACTATATAGTTCAGAGTAAAACAAAGAAAGCCATCATCTTTGTAGATTCCCAGAGTGTCGTTAGGGCTGTGTGTTCTGTTTTATCAACAAAGAATCGGCTGACCCTAACTGTGCGTGTTAAGGTGCAGCAGGGCCTACAGGATGGGCACGACATAAGGTTTTGCTGGATTCCTAGCCATGTAGGCATTGCTGGCAATGAGGCTGCAGATAAACTGGCCGTCTCTTCGCAAAATCTTCCGGTGTCACACGTCCGCATCCCCCACCAAGACCTAAAAATGCCTATAAGACTGGCAGTCTTGCGATCGTGGCAGTCTGAGTGGGATGCAGAGATTAACAATAAGCTTCACACCATCAAGCCAGACCTTGGTACCTGGGAAACATCTTACAACAAAAATAGATTCCACGAGGTCCTCCTATGCCGCCTGAGAATTGGCCACACCCACCTTACACATAGCTACCTGCTTACTGGTGGGGAACCTCCAACATGTGAGCTCTGCGGTGAACCTTTGACTGTTCTTCATATTTTATTTCTTTGTCCTGGTCTTCGGCAGCAGCACAAATTCTTTTTTCCTGATTTTTTCAAATATTGCATTCCATTTCACCCTGCCTTGCTACTTGGTGAGCGACCACTGATTTCATTGAAACGTCTTTTTGATTTTCTTGAAAATATTGGATTTTTAAACAAATTATAGAACTATTCCCCCATAGTTTAATTCAACTCACCCCTTTTTTATTGACCCACCTTGTTTGGCGCAGTATGGCCATTGTTGCTCTTGCGCCATTAAAACCGTAAACAACAACAACATCGCATCAGTATTCTCAGCTTCTTTGCTTCAGGGGCTTGAGGATCGGCGCGGTTGCTGAGTCGCAGGACATCTTCCACGAAGCTAACGACGCTCTCGTTAGGGCCTTGGATCCTCGCTTCAGGAAGCTTTTCTCGCGCGTTCTCTTCGTTGTTGGTTCGTGAATGTTCTTCGCAACTCCGCCTTGAGCTGTTCCCAGTGAGGTGATCGATGCCTCGTTGTTCTCGAACCAGTTCCGGGCGGTTGCTTCGACGGCAAAGTAAGCATTCTGGAGACACTGTTCCGGTGTCCACCCGTTATGACGGGCCGCTCGCTCGTACTGTTGGACCCAGTCGTCAATGTCTTCGTGGCTTTCGCCGTGGAAGAGAGCCGGTGTCCGAGGAGCGACGGTAGAAGCGGCGGGGGTCTGCGACTGGTTGGCCATCGTCGTTTTCTTCGGCTCGGGCTTTTCCAGCAGCAAACCATACTCAGGATCCTCTCCCTTGGTGCGGCGGCTGGTCCGAGTTTCAGGTTCCGCGTTGAGTGGTCTTCTCACCGAGCTTGGAATCGGGCTTGCACTGCGGGCCCTTGGAGGGGAACGCTGCATGGGCATGCGGTGCCCCGCACTCTCCACAAAAATGTCACGAATGACAAGTGATGAGGCGATAATAACTGAAGAAACTAAACGTTTAATGGGGCGAATTTGTGCCCAAAAATAAAGAAAAGGGAACAAAAGAAAGCAGAGCGTCGCGGCCGTCGAAATCAGGCGTGACAGCAGAGTCGAACGCTGTGGAGAAACTGACTCTGGCTCGAGAGAGAGAGAGAAGTCTTGCAAAAGAAGAAAAACCAAAGTTGGAGTTACAGCCATAGGCCGAACGGTCATCGATGGGTTGGGGAAAGGGAGAGGGATAAAAGCTGATAGAAGGAAAAATTGTGAAAGGAGGGGAGGGTTGTTAATCGCCAAAGCCGACAAGCGGGGCGCGAGGAGCCACAGAAGCAGCTGAAGGAAGGCAGGCAGAGCCAAAAGGAGGGGAAACCCCAGGAAATGTCCAAGCGTCTTGTCCAGTAGGCCGGGTGCGCAGGGCGCATCTTCATAGTATCCAGGGAACTCTTCATAGTATCCAGGGTGGGGCAGGGTCAGCACACGGTGTCCGAGTTTTCCAAGCACTGTCACCAATCACACCAGCGCCAAGCATCCCAGTATTCCGAGCCAAAGTGCAATGGGTCGGCAACCCGGTATCTCCGTTACTACCTGTGGTGCACACTACACGGCGTAGCGAAAGGTGGGGGGGAACATTAATAGATTCCGCTCCCTCAACAGGGGCGGTCGAGCCTATTGTATGCATAAGGGACATACCGCAGAATGCTACGGAATGACATTCTTTGCTTGTGTTTGGCTGTGCTAACCACGCGATTAGCGCGTGGTATGCCGAACGCAAAGGTAGAAATTACAAGTATGGCATTTTCTGAAAATGCCTGGCCCTTGGTATACCAAGGGTTTACAAGTTTCCGAATCTATCATTCGAATACTTTAGTAGTTGGGCGAGGTTAATCCCTGCTCATTAAAAGGAAAGGAGAGAAGAAAAAAAAAAACATTTTAAGTCGAAGGGAGAATTCCGAATCTGATATTCGAAATCCTGATGGGGCAGGGTTATTCTCTGCCCACTATGAAGAAATAAGAAATAATTAAATGTCCGACGCGCGAGCGAAAGGTGCACGGCGTCAACACGGAAGTTCACTCATCGCGGTCCAAGCAAGGACTCTGGCCGCTACGCGAAGCCTTTTATGTACACGCGTGAGCTTCTAGAATAATCGGCGCAGAAAGCATAGAGAAATATAGTACATACGTAAAGAGTGGCCACTCAAGCCGCTTTCGCGGCCCAGGAGTTAGGGACTCTACTGCCACTCAAGCCGCTTCGCTGCCCAGGAGTTAGGGACTCTACTGGCCGTTGGTAGGCGCAACAGTGCCACTTATTTTGAACTTTTGCCAGATATATAATATTAATAAATAAGTTCATTGTATAGAGTAAACTTTTAAAATTATTGCGAACTTTGGAAACTTTCAAAAACGACTTAAACGGCTGTGGCTGTGGCTGCGGCACGATCGGTTGGCTTCGGAGTCGTGGACTCGACGGAGGGCAAACGGAGGGCGGATACTTCGGCTGCTTGGTCTGTGTCTCTTGCCTCGTTGTGTGGGTTGAGTTGGTTCTGCGGCTTGTTGTCTGGTGCGGGTTTCTAGTCATTCTTCGGTTGCTGTCATGCTATACGGTATATGAAAGAAGTATTGTGACTGTAGTTTCTTTGTTGACGGACATTTGCATTCGGTCACTGAATTTAGAAGCCACTGGCCAGTCATATGTGCAAGCTCCTTTCAGCACATGGTCATATGTGCAAGCGCCTTTCATGGAACTTGGACGGTAATTTTTTTAAATGCCCTCCATCATATTGCATTTGTCGCTGTAAGTCTCGCTGTAACAGAGTATTTTTTCCCAGTGTACTATCGGGGAAAAATGAAATGCGAACAGAGGAGCGCGTGGCTCGCGGTACAGGCTGCGCCGCCTGGAAGTGAGCCTAGGGGCGAGGGTGCGTGGCCTACTTCGATGTGTTTACGCCCTTCGCTCGGCACTCCTCAAGCTTCGGGATTGCGCCTGAGCGCGCGCTTTAGCTGCTATACTTCGTTTCAGCTTCGGTGCGAGCGCAGCCGATGTTATGAGCCGAAGGGCCAATCAAACAGCGAAAGAGGCACAACGTCATGGCGCGCTCTCTGCAGTTGATAGGACCAGCCGGTATTCGCAGTCTCTCTATGCGTGCTCCTCCGCCGGCTAGTCTTATCAAGCGCAGAGAGCACGCCATGACGCTGCGCTTTTTGTGGCGTTTGATTGGCCCTTCGGATCATAACATCGGCCGCGCTCGGACCGAAGCTGAAATGAAGTTTACGAGCGGCCAGCTTCCTCGCACCGCACGCGCCGAGCGAGCTAAGATAGCGGCGATAGCTTTCAGCGCACTAAGAGGCGCACCGCCGAAGCTTGGCGAGCGCCGAGCGAAGGGCGTGAACACATCGGAGTAGGCCACGCACCCTCGCCCCTAGGCTCACTTCCAGGCGGCGCAGCCTGTACCCCGAGCCACGCGCTCCTCTGTTCGCATTTCATTTTTCCCCGATAGTACATCTGTTGACGCGTTATTCATACATTTTGCATGTGTATTGTCATTTTTGTAATGTATGAATAACATACATCACTCATTGCCTTCAGAGTTGATGTTTTTTTTGCTTGTTATAGTTGCAAAAATAAATACTTTTGTGTGTCAATCCCTGGTGTCGTCCCTTCAAGAGAGTTAGCACAAATGTGAAAATATCCTTTTCGGTGTGCGGTCAGTTTGAATTATATGTAGCGCTGGATGACTTTTCTTCTGCAGTACATTTAGGGTATGTTTATAAAACAATTATATTTTAAACAAAAACCATGCTAGTTACAATAACACTGGCTCGTTAAAATAGAGGGCGCATGCTACTTCCCGATACAAAAATACCGCCAGAATTCGACTTGAATCCATTCATTCATCTGGCCAGCGGTTACTGCGTGTATCCATCCATTCAACACTCTACTAGGGACTATACTGGACGCTGGGTGCGCTCGCTGACGCTGAATTGGGCCGCTGGGGCCTATGGAAGTGTCCGCTCTTTACGTAGTCTATATTTCTCTATGCAGAAAGTTCGAAGCGTAAAACGTTCGTACCTCGAACAATCACCAGTACTCTCGAATTTGCCAGAACACTAAAAATGGAGGGATAAACAAAAGACACGTCGCTCCCAGGAATCGAACCCTGGTTTTTCGCGTGGGAGCCAAGTACGATAACCGTTAAACCACGCGCGCGCTGCCTACTTGGCCAGCTGCGCGCGTGGCAATATAATGCGACTGATCGTGTAGTAAATGTTTTAATACTCCGCCGATATATTGAGCTTCCGAAACTAACTACAGTTTTTTAATACACTGATTTTCTTGTTCTCAGTGTGCTATTTAGTTTTAAAATTCAGAATAGCTACTGAGAAAACAGCAAATGAAGGTTATGCTATAATAAACTTTTGGAATTCCCTGCGCTTTCCAGCGGCGTGACATCCCGGGAAAAGAGACGCAGGTTGAGCGGGCAGTCGAAAAAACAGTGTTGCGCATTTGTTTCAGGTTGCATGGTCCGGGTTGGAATGGGCTTAAATATCACTTATTTCAAGCCATAAAAGCTGTGTGTTGTTAGGTTGCAAACGTAAGTTTTCTACTCAGCCTCAAACACGTGCACTGAGCCTGTACCTCGTCATTGACGTCACTTTTCGGTGTTGCGAGCCGTGACTTTGTTTGAAAGAAGAGATGAGAACAAAGTATTAAAATTTAATTTTTTGTGCAACAAGACTTCAATGAAATATTCGGGCTATGAGTTCAGATGTGCCTATTGGTGTGCTGAGTCGATTTGGAGTCAAATCGGGGACCATGGAGAAATCGTGGGATGGGAACTTCGGCACTTTTCATGGTAACTGATATTTCCTTAAATTTGGCTCAATAGATCTGAATTAGTAACCAAAAACTGTCAAAATAAGTTTTCCAAGAGGTTATTGAATTTTAACTTTTAATTTTTCAAACTGTAGATCTCTATTGGGAACAATAAAAAAATGAGGTAAATGGCGGGAACAGGCCTTCTGTTTGGGCGGTAGGAGTCGAAAGCAGGGGACTAAAAAATGGGAAATGAGCGCCAAAGGAACGGGGACAGGTGAAGAAGTGAACGACAACACGGGGCGCACTCGCAACAGAAAGTTTATTAGAAAACACACATGCTTAAATACCTAAAATAAACCTAGTCACTTCCAGCGTCTTCCCTCTTTTTCTAAACATAGAAGTTCTTTATCTGATAAGACCACTGACGGCTCGCTGATACAGATATCAGGCCCTCTTCTTTTGATGATGAATGCTTCGTGAATCTCTCTGGTAGTTTTTTGTTGTGTCGCCCCACGATGATTGTGTGACCATATCGGGACGCAACCGGTTCCCAATGGATCGCTCTGCCTATTTCGGCATCTCACCATGGTGCAAGCCGACCCTTTCTTCTGTGCCCATTGCCTCTAATCATGTGGCTACAGCCTGCATAATGGCGAATTCCACTGGTCGTTATCGAGCGCACCGGGAGCAGTAGACCAGATCCGAGATGGAGCACGCGATCCGAACGGAGCCGCTCCGCTTCCTGAACACCAGTGCAACAGGACAGATCTCGAGACAAGATGCCCGTCGAAAAAGGAAGTCACGTTTGCGCGCCGAGGGCTGGCCAGGCTGGCTTCCAGTCGAATGCGGCGAAATTGGCGGAGTGACTTTTCTCGGTTCCGGATTGAGATCTGGAGTGGAAGCAGATCCGAAACGACAAGTGGAACACGTCCGTCTTGATCCCGATCGCCCGTGGAATAGGCGCATTTCAGAAAAGTCGATTCCGGCGTGCTCCGAAACGACCAGTAAAATTCGTCCTAAGCTACGCAGCACATTTTTCATATGTTAGGGTGTTGATCTGCCGATCACTTGAAGTTAGCGGAAGCGAAATTCAGATTTACACCTGTAATCCGAACATCCAGAGCATGTAGAGCTAATCATAGCAGGTTATGTAACAGGTGACATGGTTGTAGCTCCCCTGGGAAGGCTTCTGTACAATACTCGCTAGCTTTAACAGTAAAGTGCGTGCAAACAGCCGACGATACCTGGCGGCCATTCACTTGTGTCATCGGCAAGCCTGTCATGCATATAACCTCGCAGAAAATGTGGGATCACTTTCAGAAAAGAGCATACCAGGTATTGTAACTGCGCACTCACGAGTTACTGCAATAGCTAGCGGGGCCTGTGCGGTTATTTCCTTTCTCTTTTGATAGTGCGGTTTTCGAAGGAAGCGGTTGTGTGCTACACAGTTTTTGTGTGTGTCGTCACATCCCAGTGCACCTGCATCAAACAGTTGCTTTCGAACAAAGGCATACCATTTGGTTATTTTTGTCCAACTGTGAAAGGTGCTGCTAACATGCTCTACAGGTTGGCAGAACAAGAGAGTCCTTGTGTACTTGAGAAAGGTTGTTTATATATAATTCATGTATTTATGGATGAAATGTCTGCTTCAGGTCCAGGTATACGGTGAAGACCTCGACGGCTTTATCGACCTGGAGCTGGAAGACAATGTGAAGAACCGAGCAAATATAAAATTGGCACGGAAGGTTGTCCCTCAAGTTGATGTGAGTGTTGTGCTGCGAACCAAGGTCTTTCTTGGAGTATGACAGACTGCAGAGTTGGTTTTCATGCAAATAATTTTGCAGCTTTATTTTTATTTAGGCAAGAATGCTAAACGCAAATGAGACATAAAAATAGGCTTTGTTAAAAAGCTTTATTTTAAAATGTGCACTAAAAGAGCAGAGCAATCAATAATCGAATGAGCATTGAGCTTAACCTGAGCGTTATATACGAGCTAACTAAAAATGTAGTGCTGCATCCCTGTTTTAATAAGCGGTTGTGCGCTGACAGACATTCTCTTTCTCTTCCTTGTCGTCGTCTGTCATCGCCTGAGTCTCGGGTTTTTCACTAAAATGTTTAATATACACCAGCTCACTGGCGCCCTTACGATCTGCTTATAGACCACAATTGAGATAAATGGCACCTATAAATGGTACATAGCCTTTAGACCAGGGGTGGCCAGGCTGACCCGGATTAAGAGCCTCGGGGGGCGCGGGGGCATACTTTTGTTTAGGCTTTGGACAAAAGTTTGCCCCCCCCCTCCCCTCCCCTAAGAAATTTATGCCGTGAGCCATAAAAAAAAAACAGTTTAGGGAAGAGCCGCAGTGAAAAGGGGGCATGGCAGGTTTGTTTATTGCATTCATCTCGGCTGCGGGTACGGTGAATAACGCTAATGCAGTGGTTGCTCATTGTGTGTGTGTGTGTGTGTTGGGCTTCCCCATGCGTAAAACAAGCCCCTTGAAGTTCGGCTGGAATGACGTCGTTGCGCTCCGGAGCAGCTCAGTCAGGTGGTCGCGCGCTGTTTTGACTTCACCGCTTTCATTGTTTAGAACAGAGACCCCAAATATGGGGAGGAGGTTCTGGCCCGCGAGCTTGACGTGGGGATACTCTTGCTTCTTGCACCTGCCGCCAATATACTGCAATTTTTGAGACTGCAGGAACGTCATCAGCCCTTCGTCTTCTTGCAGTTTAAGCAGTTCCGGTTCGAAGGCTCCTACATCTCCTGCCAAGTGTTAATGGTTGGACAGTTGACACTCAACACATCAACCATAAAAAGAGTCAGCACAAGCGCGAAACAAGGCTTGAGTTATGCATATCTTTGAGCCGAGAGTGAAAGTCCCTCTCGAGTTCTTTAAGCTTTACGAAATATTCCCTGAGCTTAGCATTGGTTAGTTCAAACTGAGGTTCTCCATCCAGCATGCTCTTCTGCCACAGGAAGTGGATCAGGCGCTTTGTTTTTAGGTCGTTTTGAAAAAGTTTTAGAAGAAGCTGAAGACTGTTTGGGCAAATTCCGATACCATTTTTTCTTTCCCTTGCAGCGACATGCTTATCAAGTTTTAAGGTGCTGAAGTACGTCAGAGAGGTAACCGAGATCGACACACCAACCTGCGTCATGAAGTTCAGTACATGGCTTCTCTTTCGCCTCCAGAAAAACTTGAATTGGCTTCAAGAGATCCACAAACCTTGATAGTACGTTGCTCATTGACAGCCAGCGTACCGCACAAAAGAACGACACGTTGGGCGGTTCATGAAGTTCCAGTTCTTCGAGGAAGTGGCGGAATAGCCGGTGGGTTTTTGCATTTGATCGTATGTAGTTGACGACCCGAAGGACGGAGCTTATAACGTCATTGTAGCTGAAGTGCTTTGCTACCAGGTGCTCACGTTGGATAATGCAATGACTATAAAGAAATCTGGAATACTGGGGTCGCTCCGGAGAAGACCTACCAAACCCACATTCTTAACAATCATTGCAGGCACACCATCAGTGGCAATAGGGAGAGGTTTCTGCAGAGGAAGGTCGAACCTCTCCAACGTTCTTAACATTTCATTCTTCATGTCAACACCACGAGTGGTTTCCTTGAGGGCAACCATGTCCAGGAGCTCTTCTCTGCCGCTTTCGTCGGATGAAACATAACGAACGAAGACTGCAAGCTGTGGCCTGTCTTGTATACCCGTAGATTCATCAAGGGCCAAAACTCCGAACACGCCACTTTCTACTTTCGCTTCACCCATAGAGGCCTCGCCGAGCTTCCATGAACGATCGCTCTCGACTCGTTTTGTCTGCCCGCTTGCTCCAACCTGTCGATCCTGCCCGGGCTCTACAATGTCTTATGTTTTAGTAGAATTTCTCCTCGACAAGACCCAGTCTGTCGTGAGTTCCGACTGTGTAAGGAACTTTAGCGGTGTAGTTGAAGACGACAAGGTGCACCAGGTCTACTGGGCCGGAGACGCGCGAACAAAAGGAGGGTTCCACGACGCGAAAGTACTCTACATGGCAGGCGAGTAGAACTGAAGTACGGCGATTGATATACGAGTGTTTTGCATAACATGCTGGAGGCTTAACTGCATATGGAGCCGAAGCATTCTTTAGTGGCTGTGTCTACTGTGCCGTCCGACGGCACTCCACTCGCGCCAACAAGTGCCGTCCGAAGAGAGTTAGACGGCGCGTGTATCACTGGGGAGCTCGTTAACACACCCCAGTGTCTAGAGTACCGTGCGACGGCGCTCTTGCAGAGCTTTCAAGTGCCGTCCGACGGTACTCTTCTCACGCATTCAAGTGCCGTCCGAAAGTCTCATGTAAAACGAGGTCTCAAAACGAGTTTTTTGAAGGGTTCAATACGCCGTGCGGGGTTTGCTTTTTTTCTTTCTTTTTTTTGAATCTTTTGAGCATTTTGTTTTGTCGACGCATTTGGCGATATTTACATTTCTTTTTTACGATTAGCATTGGGAAAACGGAAAGTTGTCGACGAAATTTCGCTGAACAAAATGGTATGGGACTTCGTTTCCGGAGGTGCATGGGGAAGAGCGGGGCTTGGTTTGCCAGCTGGACGCACGGGCCGATCGGGTCAATAGTTTGTAATTCGCAGCTGCAAACTGTCGCCGCGAAGTGGCGTGAACGCAGGCGGGGAATGGGTTAACGAGTTCCCCAGTGATACACGCGCCGTCCGACTCTCTTTCGGACGGCTCTTGTAGGCACGAGTGTAGTGCCGTCGGACGACAATGTAGACACAAGCCGATGGCGCCTCGGCTTGTGAACCGTTTCATAGCAATCCAAGATGGCCACCTCGGAATGGGAGCTTTTATATAAATGCTGCCCTTGTTGATGAAATTCCCTTGGCAGTAGCAGTCAGACGTCATCTGATGGACCATCAGGGCACGTTCCACCAGGGCTGCTGACTGGCAGTCAGTGTCCCAAATTACGTACCTTGATGGAATTTTCAATAGGGCGAAGTGCATGTAAATGGTTTGTCAATTCCTGTCCTTGATGCATTTCCCCTAGGGTCCAGCAAACTCTCTCGAACAATGAAAGGAACAGAATCTGTGGAAACATAAGAGTGAAAAGCGGTTCGACCGTACCTATGGAGGCACATAGTTGCCAAAGCGCAAGCTGCTTTTAGAGCGCAGCTCTTAGGCGCCCGTTTCCGGCTTGAGCGGCGTCGCCGTCGGCGTCGCCGTCGGCGTAACCGCGTGGTGCATGTTGGGACATGCACCGCGCGAGCCCCCCCCCCCCCCGAGCGGTGCATGCTGGGACGTGCATCACGCGAGCCCTCTCCCCCCCCCCTGTCGTCATGTGACCCCCCTGGCGCCCCCGAGGTCAAGTGACCCCCAGGTCACGTGACCCTCCCCCGAGGTCATGTGACGCCCCCGGAAGAGATTGAAGGATGAGGGGAGGAGGAGAAGGAGGAGGAGGGGGTATACTTTCCCCTGAGTACCCTTCCCTCCTCCTCAAGAGCTGCGCTCCAATTCGGCGTTACAGGGAGTTGTACACGGCTTTCATTTTAAAGCGCAGCTCTTAGGCGCCCGTTTCCGGCTTGAGCGGCGTCGGCGTAACCTCAAGGTCACGTGACCCCCAAGGTCACGTGACCCCCTAGGCCACGTGGCCCCCAGGTCATGTGACACCCCTGACACTTGACCCCCCGACGTCATGTGACCCCCAGGTCATGTGACCCCCCCCAAGGTCACGTGACCCCTCACCCCTCCCCCCGAAGTCAGGTGACCGCCTTCTCCCGAGGTCACATGACCCCCCCCCTGAGGTCACGTGACCCCGGGAAGGAAAGGGTGGAGGGGGGAGGAGCAGGAGGGAGGAGGGGAGGAGGAGTAGCAGGCAGGATCACGAGCTGAAGAGGGGGGAGGAGGGGTATACCCTCCCCTCAGTACCCTTCCTTCCTCCTCCTCAAGAGCTGCGCTATAATTCGGCGTTACAGGGAGTTGTAAACGGCTTTCATTTTTTTGTGTAGTTCTATTGCAGGTCTGTTTTAGTGACTGCCAATACCCAAAGTATGATACATGATGGAAGGTGTGAAGTGATGTTTATACACTAGAAATAAAAGTTAGGGCCTTGGTGAAGTATGCAACTTTATTGAAAGTGGTGGCTCTCTGGCCTATGCGGTACATGTATTGTTAAGTTCTTGGACACAAGCAGTACCAAGATGCATTCTGCCACACACATTCAAAGAACCATAATAGGAGCTTAAAAGTGTTCTTAAAATACCCAGAAAATATTGTATTTTTACTTTTTAAACTTCAGGATGTTTAATCTAAGACGCAATTGTGATGTTACACTGGCAGCATTATAATACCCTTTCCCTTATGCCGTAGGTACGCGTCGCGGCAACTCTATAGGGTTGCAGCTGAGAGGCTGGTGTCGAAGTATCTGGCAGATAAGGTTGGGAGTGGCAGTGGCTTGGTGAGCATCAGACTTTTGCAGTGGTGTTCTCATAGCATTTTTCTTTTAGAACATCAAATGAAGGTTATCAAATAACCCCAAGAAAATTATTTCTTGTAACACGAAACGAATGTTCATGCCTGGGAGACTGGCAAGCAACTAGTTGGGGAAGAGCAAAATTTTAACCGACCGCCATGTGGAATTGAAGAAATAACCTGTGCCAATATGCAGACCATTTAGGCAATGGTTATTAACCGCAAGAACATTTCTCTTGCTGCCGACACTGCGGAACGTGCGAGTTGCGTGAGCGGGTAGACTAGATTTCTACTGCCGCTGAATGATGGCTCGTGCAGCCGAGGCACAGTCGAATGTAAGGAGCTTGCGCTTGCGTCTGTTACACGCCGTTTCACCATACCTTTCAAACAACGAAGGCTACAGCCCCAGTGATTCAATCGGCGCGCCAGAGCGAAGCACGTGACAACGAATAACTGTCGCGCTCTTCTCCCGCTAAGAGGTGAGACATACTTTGCTTCGTCGCTCTGATTGGCTCGTGGGGACCGAAACATTCGCTCATTGCCAAGTTACGCTGAAACAAAGTTTAGAAGCTGTGCATTCCACAGCTTCCAACAGAGAGCACAGGCTTAAAGGGGGTTTATGATAGTCATAATACACTTGCTGGAAGTGATGTGGTGATCGTCACAGTGAGTCGCAACAGAAGGAGCGGACTTAAGAGGATATCACCGAACAGAAGCGGTGGTGTACTAAGGCTCGGCGTGTTTGTGGTACCGACAAGATGCCGGAGTAGATATCGCGGTCGGTGGGAACGCCCCCAAGGGTTCCCAAGTCCGTCCAATAGCGTCTTTTGGGTTGGGTCAGGGGGGTCGGTCGGTCGGGTCCCTCCAAACACCGGAGGTCTCTCCCGCCTTAACGTTTGGTGACGGTGGCGTCATGTCGCCTCTAGGAGCTTCCTACCTCCATGGTGGGCTCGTTCAGCTATGGCCGAGGGCTGAGAGACGGAATGAGGTTTGTCGCAACTTAATTATGGCATTTTGACGTTGTCTGCAGCAAACCACCGCAAACGCGCAGCCCATTATTTAATGCTGTCTGACTAAATAACTCTGCTTATCTACCATGATGAGCTAGTGCCAGCAGTGCACATTCGGCTTTGTGCACTGGTTATCATAGCTGGTCTGTTAAAGTGCTGTACTGCTTATTTCTGGTTCTTATGCACAATTGAGCAAAAGAACGAGTGCACCTTCATGTTTAAGAAAGGTTCCTTAAAATAGTTTGCTGATTCGCAGTGCCCGCAAATAATTTTTCCAAGATAGGAGTTCGTTAGGCCTGGCCGAATAGGCATCTCCCGAGGCTCACTTATCTGAAACTTTCTGCATACCTAAAGAATGTGTAATATTCCTAAAGGTTAATGAGTCTCGTAAGAGAACACTGGTTTGCACTAACTTTTTATAAAGTTTGCAGGCGTTCAGCAATGGTTTTGTGCACGAATAGGAATCCCAATCCGGCGACGGAGCGTTCAAATCCAAACAAACCGCCGCCGACATCTACATGGTGGGTCTGGTGTTGGCTCTAACCCGCTGATCTCCTTGCCAATGTGGGCACATAGTAATTTATGAGTAACAGCTTTGTTACCTAGGAAACTGGCTGAAACGGGCGTTTCTCTGAGGTTTCGTGTTTGTTATGCACGGCTCTTCTATTATTGACAGTGCTTATTAAAGAAACTTGAAAACGGTTTGGAATTGTTATTCTTGTTTATGAGGAGCATTTTCTGCATTGATTAACCGGAGGAACATTCTCTGCATAAGAATAACCGGATTTAAATTGAGTTAACGTTTTTATTTTTTTTTTATTTATTTGACAATACTGCAGGCCCCGTTAGGGCCCAAGCAGGAGTGGAGGGGGAAAAGAAAAGGGAAGGGATGGCAAAGACACAAACACACACGTTCTTCAACACAACACTGATACTAAATAGCATATATCATTGCAATCTCGAAAAAAATACATCAGGGGTAGGGCTATCAACAGTGTCTTTTTCTAAGCAGTTCCATTCTATTATGGTCCTAGGAAAAAACGAGTTTTTAAAAATATTGTTTGCACTTTGGTATGGCTCTAAAAGACTTCCATGATTAAACCGTGTATTTCGGCGTGTGACGTGCTTTACGTAAAGGGATGAATCTAAATTAAAGTAATTATTCTTTATTAGGTACAAAAACTTCAATCTGAAATTTTTACGGCGCGAACTCAAAGACTCCAATTCAAGTGATTTCAGCATTTCTGATGGGCTGTCTAAGCGACGGTACCTATTGCATATGAATCGCGCAGCTAGCCTTTGAACTTTCTCTAATTCGTCTATGGCTTTTTGTGTACACGGATCCCAGACTACGCACGCGTATTCTAAAACTGGCCTAACTAAAGTCTTATAGGCACAGAGCTTGACACTGGAGGGTGCCAGTGGCAGCTTGCGCCTTAGGGACCACAACGCACGTCTCGCAGCAGCACACACATTGGCAACATGCGTATTCCAGTTCAGACTGCTCGTAATTGTTACCCCAAGGTACTTAACTTCAGAAGCTTCTTTAACTTGAGTGCCATTAATTGTATAGGGAAAGTTCAGTACAGTTTTTTTATTCGTAACCCTTAGTAATGTACATTTCTCCAAGTTTAATGGCATTTGCCAATGTTCGCACCATGCAGAGACATTCTGAAGATTATTTTCGAGAGCTAGCTGATCATTACGGGTTTCTACTTCTTTGTACAATATGCAGTCGTCTGCAAACAACCTAACTCGAACTCTGTCATCTACGCTGTCAACTATGTCGTTTATGTAGATTAGAAACAATATCGGTCCCAGAACCGATCCTTGTGGAACACCCGAGGAAACAGATAACTGACTTGAAATTTGCTTATCTATTTCGATAAACTGGGAGCGGTTTGAAAGGTACGACTGAACGAATTGGACCAGGTCGTTTTTTATTCCGATTGCGTACAGCTTCTGCACTAGTTTATGATGTGGTACTTTATCGAAAGCCTTCGCGAAGTCTAAAAAGATGGCATCGACTTGCTTTCTTTTATTTAGGGCGAGGGCAAAATCATGTAAAGTTGTTACTAGCTGTGTCACTGTTGATAGCCCTCGACGAAAGCCATGCTGAGCACCGGTAAGGAGATTATTTTCTTCCAGATAATCAGTAATGTGCCTGCACACTATGTGCTCCAGTGTTTTACAACAAACAGAAGTAAGGGATATAGGGCGATAATTAAAAACGCACTGAGGATCACCACTTTTTAAAATCGGCACAACACGAGCGCGACGCCAGTCAAAAGGAATCTCTTTTTGTTTTAGTGAGTTATTAAAAATGACGAACAAATAATGCGATAGCCATTCAGCATAGCGTCGAAGGAATGCGTTAGGTACATTGTCCGGCCCACACGCTTTTTTAACATTTAGCCGAAGCAAAAGATCAAAGATTCCTTCCCGGCTTACGACAAGGTCCCGCATTGCCGACGACTTATCACAGATGCTATTTGGTTGTGCTGCCGAATGGGGGCTGAATACGGACTGAAAGTACCTATTGAATTCGTTTGCCATGTCGGTTTTATCAGTGACAAGAATTCCATTAACATTTAAACACTCAACACACTTTTTTGTTCCTGATAAGAAGTTCCAAAATTTAGCGGGCGCTTCCTTCAGAACACTGCTAAGAGATTGCGAGAAGAAAAACTCCTTGGAAGTTGAAATTTTTTCTTTCAATTCTTCTTTTATTTGAGAAAGTTCAGATGTCCCATACTTATGAGTTCGCTTTTTACGTTGCAATTTACGTTTTAGTTGAATAATCTCTCTTGTTATCCAAGGATTGTTTCTTCGTGTGTGTTTTACCTTGCTGGGTACATACTGTGCAATGCAAAAATTGCAGATGTTTTTGAACATAGTCCACTGGGTTTCTAAATCACGTTCTTCACAGAAATCATCAAAGTGTGTCTCCAAGTAGTCAAGCACATCAACATCACTCGCATCGTTGTAATTTTTAACAATCGATTTTCTTACACCGCCAAGTTCCGCGTTTTTGAAAAAGTTGGATGTAAAATACAGCAATTTATGATCCGACAACCCTGTTAAAACGTCAATAGTGTAGCACGATATTAGTGGACTAACAAAGACCAGGTCCAAAATAGATTGCGCCGTGTTGCCAATTCTAGTCGGCGATGTCACTATCTGAGTCAGATCGTTCGAGAACGCACAGTTAAGCAACATCTCTGAATCACGTGCGTGTGCTCCCGCCGATCTCATTTTGAACCAGTCAATATGGGGTAAATTAAAATCACCGGCCATAATTAGTCGTACGCGATCATTACGAAAAGACCCAAGAAAGTCGTATAATTGCTCAAGGAACACTGGTGAGGCATTAGGCGGTCTGTATACTACTCCTAGAACAAGGCTATTCCCGTAAAAGTCAACCCGACACCACAAACTTTCGTGGTTAGGAATCCCTGGTAGTAGGCACGCGCCTAATTCGGACTTTAGGACAATCGCAACGCCACCGCCACGTGACTGTCTATCGTTTCGGTATATTTTGTGTGTCGGAGGAATGACTTCGCTGTCCTGTATATCTGAGTGCAGCCATGTCTCGGTTATCAGAGTGACGTGGGGGTCAAAATCAAGAAGCATTGCCTCGAAATCTGTAAGTTTATTCAAAACACTTTGCGCATTAAATGACACAAGTCGAAAGTTTATTTGCTTTTGACGTCACGGAGCGGTGGGAACACGTTTCTTGCCGCTGCTGGGTAGTTTCACGCGTGTTTGTGTGCTGTCATCCCACGTATAAATGTCACCGTTTACATGAAGCTTATCATTAACCAGAAACACTTTAGCGTCGTTTTCTTTATCTTGCTGCGCAGATGCCCAGAGCAACTTTCGCGTTCGAATTGTTTCCTGCGACAAATCATGCCGGACAGAAACCTTACTTCCCTTTAGTAAGTGGCAATTTTTAAGAACAGACATTTTTTCACTGTGGTCTTGGAAGTGCAGTATGACTGGCCTTGTTTTTTCGGGAACATGCCTACCAAGACGATGCAGACGATCAACACTGTTAACAGTGACCTTCAGGGTGGTTTTGAAAAGATTATTTATGACTTTGTCTTTAAGCGAGTCTCCAGTTTCGCCGGGTTGCTCTTCAATACCAAATATAACAAGGTTGTCTTTTCTGGACCGGTCTTCGAGTTCAACAAGCCTCCTCTCTTGTAGTTTGTTCGCTTTCTGAATATCTGCAATAACTTGTAGCAGAGGAGAGGCCCGTTCATTTTTTTGCAGAGCATCTATGTCCTTTTCTGCTTTATCCAGCCGTGTTAGGACATCTCTGACAAATGAATCTAAACTTAATTGTTTTTGCTTGATCTCTCTTATTTCTTTCCGCATTTCAGATTGGCCAGCAAGAAGCTGGTCGAGTGATTCCTCGATACTAGGTCCAGGATTGGTTTCTACATCACCCGATTGTAATAGCAATGCTGATATCAAGTCACGACACACTAACGCAACGCTTCTAACTATGGTTTGTGGACTTGGTGACAGAAACAAGCACCGATCGTCACTACGATAGCAGTGTACAGGATATGTGTAACTGACCTGGACAGTGAAGAAGACAGGCGTATTTAGCGTCCGTGCCATCACGATGTCACCAAGTCCACTGAAGCCGACGAGATCGTTGTGGGCGTTTATAGGTAAAGTTCCGGATGTGACGCCAGGGTAGAACGTAGGTTCCGGAAAGCGGTACACCAGGGGAGGCGACCAGGTTCCGTCGAGTCACCATTGATGCCTTGTTGATACGAAACCGTGCCGAAGCTGTCGGCGCCGAAGCTGTTGGTGCCGCCGCTTGCTATCTGACACAGCAACACCTGGACAGTGAAGAAGACAGGCGTATTTAGCGTCCGTGCCATCACGATGTCACCAAGTCCACTCTTTCTATTCCAAAATTATCTACAGGAATCATGGGTGCTGGCACTCCGGAACAGATTCAAAAATATGCGCAAGAAGACGGAAAACTGTTCCGAAGAGATGGCGGCGAAAAAACGCCAGTACCTTCACAAGAGTCACACAGAGGCAACTTCAGAAGGACCAAGCAAGAGGCTGTGCCGCCTTACCGTAAGTCTTAGTTAAAATGTTTCTTTCATTTAGTTTTAGATACCCGAAATCAGCCGTTTCTTTTTTTTTAAATAGGCACGTGAAAACTGTCTATATGAAATGGTATTTTCATGAAGTGGTGGTTCAAATTAACCTATATTAATATAATAAGCCTGGCAGATTGCTGGTTCTTGTTGCTAAGCGCAGTTTACGTATCCAAGTAATTTGGTTCCAAGCAATTCTTTGTGGGTGGGCAGTTAATTCAATCCACAACAACAAAAAGTATATTTGTTTAGTTTTGTGTTGAACAAGCCTTTTGTTAGCTGTTTTTCGCACAAAAAATGTCCTGGATTTGTAATTGCATAGCTGGCACAATTTCATTTACTTACATGCGAAACCGCCTGTGTCAAAAAAGGAATGGCAGACTGCCATTGAAGGGGTACCCAAGTCAGCATATGGTTAGAGCTGCCTTGTGTTAGTTGTAATGACTTGACCGGTGGTATTGCATAAGATTAGAGTGTGGAAATCCATCATAACAATATAATATGAGCAGGTGCGAAGTTTGATTTTCAAGTGCAACTTGTGTAGCTATGCTAGCTATCGTAAAACGTAATTTTGACACTAAAGGCCGTTGTCTTTACTATCTATAGCATGCACCTCCCAAAAGACATTTGCTATTTTACCAAAGTGTCAAGCAGAAGAGAAGGAAGGGGGTATTTGTGCTGCACGTGCTCACCTTATCTGCATAAAAGGACCAAAGTAAGTACACGAAATAAAGCATTAGTGTATGTGGGTGCAAAATGCCAATTAATGTTGGGTTTTTGTTTTAGAAAAGTTACTGTTGCAGGCGTCCGCACGCACAGCACGCTACTACACTCGAACGCTCGTCACTGATTCGGTAATTTAGGAAAATGTCTTATCTTTACTGTACATTCTGCAACAGCATGTGATATTTCTTAGACCCATATTATTTCCCAGAAGGGTTTTGTTCAACCTGGCTCACTACTTTCACGGTATGAGAGTATCAAGCTCAAGCGCGAATGAACAGAGTTGTATGAATTTCCTTTACAACCTAATTATTTTATATACAGTTTTATAGTGTAACCTTCATGTGCCTGAGTAGTACAGCATCTGACAAGGCAAAATGATCACAACAAAGCTGTGAGACCAGCCGCCATAACAAAAAAGAGAGCGAGAGAAGGAAACACAGGCCTATATATTTTTGAATAAATACGGTAGTCAAGGTAGTTCCCATGTAGCTGTCGATCGAAAGAGCAGTGAACTTTGACGTAACTCTGGTTTATACGCCGCTAAAAAGCAGTGGCCCATTCAAAGCGCGAGTGTAGGCTTTTATAATACGTTTGTGTAGTTTTTCTTGCAGTCGAAATTAGAGCTGAGTTTGGTAGGTTCTTTAAACTTACGGGACGCATTTTTATTTGTAGATGTGAAAGTGGATATGCTGGTTCTTTCTGGCATTCTACAGAAATTATATTTACAGGCTAAATAAACTACCGAGTGTTAAATGGAGAAGGAAGAGAGGATTTATCTCAGTCAAGTGATGCGCTATGATTCAATTTTCAACCATTCTTTAGTACCCAAAGTAAATTAAACCTAATCTGACTGGAGCCTTAATTCTAGAAAGAAGGACCCTTGTTTTTCTGGCAGGGTGCCAAAGGAGCATAGAGCCTTTTTTACAAAAGGTAATAAGTAATGTGCTCGAGTATCACAAAGGAACCGTGCGTCATTGTCAAAGATGAACCCATTTAGAGATCCAATCAATTTTTTATTCTCAAGTGATGTGCTAACAGATGTTAACATCTGCTCCAAAAGTGTCAGTGGCTGCTTATAAACCAATATTTTGCCTGCCCTCTACAAAGGGTCAAATGCCGCTTCCATCAGTGCGTATTGTTCAGGGACAACATTTAGTTGAAAGGACAGTACCATATTTACTCGAATCTAGGCACATTTATTTTTCATAGGCGCGATGTTCAAATAAGTGTTTTTGCCTAGGGTCGGAAAATGTTCCGAAATTGTGAAATTTGCACAAGATACCAAGAACTACAAAATTATTCCAAGGAAGTTAAAAAGCCAAACGTTACAGAAGAAAACAAATCAACACTGGAGAGAATTAGCCGGCTAGCCATCAGTTCTCGCCACGCACCATGGTCGATCAATTGCTCTCGCTACCACTTGACGATGAGTTATCGGTGCCTTCGCCTGAGCTGGTCTGCACTGTCACTTGTCGAGCGCCTGTTTTTTCGTTGGCGGTGCTAGTCCTCAGTATGTCAGTGTAGGCCGGGGTCTCACTGGCATTTCAGATCTGGCTGAGCCTGTAGTGAGACTCTCAACACTGTTTCATGACGAATCGCTGAAATTCGATGAGCTTGTTCTTCGAAATCGACCAGCAGTTTTTGGCAGATAGTGGTCCGGCACCTCAAAGAAAACCCGTTAGTTTTTATAGCTTCACCCAGCCCCGGCTTGTGCGGAATGCGGCACCGGGGATTTTTATCTTTGTTGTGACTTCCATTCCATTTCTCTGGATAGCATCAGCTGCGACGGCCAAGCGCATCATTCCCTGCGGAGAAACTTGCAGGTTTCCTTATCGAGTTCCTCCGGGTGTTGCCTCTTGCGCAGTCCCGTAAATGCGTCGTGTAACCTTTGAAAATTTGCTCGCGCCGTCTTTTCCACCGGATCACACACGCCATGTCTGTGCTAAACTGTTCAACAGCACCGTAATTACCGCTGTTCACCGGGTATGTGGTAACCATTCGCTTGAACTTTAATGTGTACAAAGTCTTCTTTGCGCTCAAGGTAGAAAATAAAATTCTGACTGCCAAGCCACGTGAACAAGCAACGAATCACGCTTGTGAGACGGGCGGCGATAAATAGGTCTAACCGACCGAACAGATGAAACAAAACTGAACACCACGCCCTGATATGGCGAAGCTCCCAACGCTCCTGCGAGGTAGCGTAAATAGCGCGTTGGGTACTGCCATCTACAAATTAATTTTTGAATCGAGCGCCAGGGACGCCACGCGCCGTCCGCTACTCCGGTGCGCCGAATTTGGGTTTGCTGGAGAGCAGACGACAGTGCATATCATCGATGTCCAGTTTTTTGTACTGAAGGGTGGTGCTTACATTCGCATGGGAACTTTTTTATTATAACTTTATGCCCACAAAGACGCGGAGCGCATATATCGGTTGGGTGCTTAGAATTACGAAAATGTGGCTGGCACCAAAAAACAAGAACATGCTATTACCCACTAACATCTGGTGTTGCTTCAGAAACCCTTACATGTTCCTATTCTTGTGCTGGGATTGCTTTGTTATTTTTAATGTTTAATCATATCAAGCTTTGCCTTGTGTATTACAGGACTCCGTCCATCTGGTTGTCCATGGCGAGACGGCGGAAACCATCCAGAAGCACAAAGTGACTGCACTAAAATGCAGCATGTGAAGATGAGGACCAAGTGAAGCCACGGCTGCTTGCTACGGCAGAGGAGCGTCGGCAGCGACTTCGTACTCTGACACTCTCTAAGGCCCTGATGTTTTATCCCTTCCTTGCAAGAGATACTTCGGTATATCTGATATATCCAGTGTTTCTCATGCAATTTCCACTCATTGTAATTCACTCTATTTGCAGCTCATGATGGAGTTCGAAGTGCTTTTTAAATCAAAATGTGTAGAAAGTATCGAGAACGGCTGCAGGGAGCTCTGCAACTTAGTGCTGCAGAGTGGAGAAAAGGCCGAGGTATTGGCATGCTCGCAGGTGGCATCTGCTAAGTTTATATTGCCATGGTTTGCGCATTTTCAACGTCGGCAACGCCGCTGTAGCTTTCTTGAGGCATAACCACTTTTGAAACTGAGCCAGTAAAATGCGAAAATTTAACTTATCTCGCATAGTTATCATCAAGCACTCAAAGCTACATAATTTCTAGTCACTAGACTTGTTCTATGTTGTATATGTGAACCACCAGAACATTCTTGTTATGACAAGCTGCATAGGATGAAACTGTATCAGTGTGACTATCATCTCAGTATAGGCTATTTATGGCTCGATTTAGGTCAGATTCCTATCAGAATTGTAACAGCTTTTTAGATTTTTACCAGTGTGCTCCTATACGAGGGTGAACCCAAAAGTAACCGGAATTAATTTCTGGAGGGCGGACCATTCGTAGTACCCGCTTCTTCCGCTAGTAGCGCGTAGCGGCACCTCTTCCCAGAGCCGCCTCTTCCGAGTCAGTCTGCCGACTGGCGCCGTCTGCTAAAGTTCTAGCAGCATGGTGTGCAAAATGTAAGGACGCAAACGAGTTGGTGTACATTGCACATGGTTGAAAAAAAACCGAGACTGCGGCTAAACGACACAACACTAAAAGGACTCTCTAGAGACTTTTTAAGGGTTTATTAACCATGAGCATGGTGTAGGTACACGTAGCAGAGCGCGTTGAAAACGACAGAATACACAGAAAGAATAAAACACATGAAGGACGAACACAGACACACACAGTTCTTTCAATGAGCAACGAACATTTATGAGATGCCCATGACGCTACGACCGTGAACTTCAAAGATTTGAAAGAAAGAGAACGAAAAATTAAACGAAAATAAAGAAAATGAAAATGCTCAGATTTAAAATAAAACGAAATTGCTCAAAATTTTAAAATACCAAATTAAAACGATAAGACATTTCTGGAAATTAACCCCTGAACAAAGGGGAAAAGGAAGAAGAAAAAAAAAATAAAGGAAAATTAACCCCTGAATAAAGGGGAAAGGAAGAAGAAATTAACCCCCGAAAACGGGGAAAAGTAGGAAGAAAAGAAAGGAAAAGAAGGCAAATTAATAAATGATCAAAACTACCTTCACGATAACTCTGGCGCGAGGAACTCTAGCTCTTTTGATGATAACACCAGAGAGGGCTCAGAAACATTGTTCGCGGCGTATTTGATCTTAAACGCCTCAATTATTTCTCGCCCACACTTTTCTCTGTGTGTTTCAAGCACTGTGGTGTTTTCGAAGTTTGGGGTGCAATCGTGGCAGGTACGGGCATGCACGACTATGGGGTGAAAAGAGTCCGATGATGCCTTGGTGACTTCTAAATGGTGCTCCCTTAGGCGAACATTTAGGCATCTTCCAGTTTGGCCGATGTATTGGCCTCCGCAGCTCAGTGGAATTGAATAGACTGGCTTCTCTTTACATTTAACATACTTGTTGTGGTGCTTGATGGAGCATTCGGGTGGTCGACTCTCGTTGTTCACCCTCTGGCACATTTGTTTCAACCTCATTCTACATGTGAAGACCACCTTCGTGTCAAATCGAGCAGCAAGGGTCTTCAGGCGGTGGGCGGTGTTGTGCACGTATGGTACGCAAACCGGACGTGAATGACTATTTTGTTTCAATGGAGGACGGATGGGGCCCGTGATGAGACGCTGAAGGGTTGTACGGAGGAGGTCGGCTGGATAACCTGCTTGGAGCAGGCGGTCATGCTGTCGCAGGACGCTTTCTGATGAGAGGTGTGAACAGGATTTCGAGCGAGAAGAGGCAAACAAGGTTCGAATGATTCCAAGCTTTACCGACTTGGAATGGTTACTACAAAATGGAAGGACAGGTTTTTGGAGCGTTGCTGGAAGCTCCAGCATAGACCTTGAGGATGAAGATGAAGTTTTAAATCCAGATACTGTAGACCTTCATCTGTTGGTTCTTCACTCGTGAAGTTGAGACCCGACGAGCAAGAATTGAAGGCTTCACAAATGGCCGGAGAAGAGATAGAGGACGGATGAACAACTAGATAGTCATCTACATATCGGAACACTCGGATTTCTGGAGCTATAACGTCAAGTTGGGTCCTCACGGCTCGGTCTATGTACATGAGAAAGATTTCACTGAGCACCGGGGCGAGGCATGAGCCTATACAGACACCTCTCTTTTGTCTAAAAATTTTCTTGTTGTATTCAACAAGCGTGGACTGAAGGTATACGGTAAGGAGATCAATGAAGTTCTTTGTGGATATTCCTGATGTATTTTGGAACTCGCATGGACCGTGCTCATGGATAGCATCAGAAACGGAATTCAAGAGAATTCGGGGTCCAGACTGTAGTAAAGGTCTTCTATGTCTAATGAAAACATGGAGTGCGGCTTGGTGGTGACGTGCAGAGAAGTAAGGTGGGAAATGAGCTCTGTGGAGTTCGTAATCCTGAAGGGCTGGCGGAGATTCAACATAGAGAGATGCTTCTGTAGAAATAAGGCTAAATGTTTTTGCCAACATCCTCTTTCAGATACAATGCTCCTGAAGGGCATACCATCCTTGTGTGTCTTCGCTGTAAAAAATACAGAAAAATATTGTTTTGCGGGAGATCCGAGTGTTTTCTTGAGAGAGGGCAGATTCATCAAGGTGCAAAGCTGTTTTGCTCTTGCCCGCAAGGATCCTGATGGTCTCGTCTTAAGTTGGTCAAAGTTCTTTTCCAAAGCTTTCGCTACCTTCTCTTCATAGTTACCTTCATCCAAGACCACGAAAACACCCGTCTTGTCTGATTCAAGCAACTTGAGTCGCTTCTGGCTCAATTCTTCGACAGCGTTCCGGATAGGGAACTTGCGTGTTTTCGGAGGAGGATGGTAGCAAATGGAACGAACTGCCGCTGACAAAAACTCAGACCGCCCCTGTTCCGGAATACGTGAGGCGACCTGGCGTACCGAAGTCAATTGGTCCACTCTGGAGAAAGGAAGGTCTGGAGAAAATTTAGGGCCTTTGGAAAGCACTTCCAATGTACCTGGAGAAAGTTGTTGGTCGCAAAAGATAACTGGAGGGTCTAACACAGCTTGGCTGGTCTTGCGGCAAGACGCATTCAAAGAAGTGATAATCATACTCCAGGCAGAATCCAGGAGTCTGGAAGAAGAAGCTTGAAGAAAGATGAAGGAAGGATGGGTCCGAAACCTTAAGCCAAAGAGATTGGTCATGATGCCTGGGAGCAGATTCTCCATGAGCCGAAGTTCCTGGGAGATCTCTTTTCGAGATGTTTGCATGATGCGGTAGATGGAAGCCCAGTTGTGAGGGGTGTAACCTAGCATCAATGCTACCCCAGGGTGAGCGGTTTTCTTGCGGATGTACAGCCCCAGCGAGCGGAGTCTCAGACGAAGAAGATTCAGCTTAGAAATGAAGCAGGCAGCTTGAAAAAGGTGTCCGGATTGAAATCCGACATGTGAAGATGGGACTTGGACGGCACAGACAAAGCTCTAAATTAAGAATTAAGTACACGTAGCAGAGCGCGTTGAAAACTACAGAATACACAGAAAGAATAAAACACATGAAGGACGAACACAGACACACACAGTTCTTTCAATGAGCAACGAACATTTATGAGATGCCCATGACGCTACGACCGTGAACTTCAAAGATTTGAAAGAAAGAGAACGAAAAATTAAACGAAAATAAAGAAAATGAAAATGCTCAGATTTAAAATAAAACGAAATTGCTCAAAATTTTAAAATACCAAATTAAAACGATAAGACATTTCTGAAATTAACCCCTGAACAAAGGGGAAAAGGAAGAAGAAAAGAAAAATAAAGGAAATTAACCCCTGAATAAAGTCGAAAGGAAGAAGAAATAGACCATATGCGAAATTGAGAGCGCCATCTAGTACCGCGCTGAGAACTACGTCCGCCATCTTGTTAGTGGCGAGAAAAACGAAACCAGAGACCCGACCGGCAAAGACCCCTATGTAAACAGGCGATTGCGCTTCGCAGCGAGAGGATGCGATGCCAACGATTACGCTGCGTTCCGCTGCGGACGCAGCGATAAACCTTCGATTCGTGAGTGACGTGAACGCAAACATGAACAGGGTTCACCTTTATTCGTTATTTTTATTTTACTTGAGACGCAGCTTTTGACAAAAACAAATTGGCGACAACGCGAAGAAACATGCGGACGTTATCAAGCGCGGCATGAAGCCATTTACAACTATTGAACTGGGCCCTAATCTTTTCACAAAGTTGTAGCAAATTTGTTTATGACCTTTTTTTGTGTACGTTGTAGTGTCGGCCTGCCTCTTTTGATGCGCAAGCAGCTCAATGCATGCGGACGAGAACGAAGGCTGTTAAGCGAGGCAAAAAGATGGCAGTTTTAAAAGCCTACGCCACCAACCATGATTGAATATGCATATGGGTATCAGTGGTATGTTTAGATTCATCGCAGTGGCTAAAACTTCGATGTCGGCGGCGACAAAAGTATACGTTGCGGACGTCGAATGAAGCAACACGGGGCGGTGCCAACTTCATTAAACGAATCTTCACTAATAGCGCAACATCCGTCAACTGTGCCTGAGGTCAAAGCATCTGAAACCAATTTTAGCCCTTTGCAACGCTTGAAAAATTATTGCCCAGGACACATTTTCTTTTAGAAGAACACAGAGCGTTCCACCAAAAAACGTTCTGCCAATAAAAACTAAAAAAAGGGAAAAAACTATCTTTGAGTTATGTATTTGCGCACAGCAGTGCACCGCTAAAAAGTACGACTTCAAGCGTATTCGCATCGAAAAAAGAAATAAAAGTGTTCTCAAAGATGAGAGGCATGACGGCCTAGCCCTTTCGGAGGCCTGTGCACACGCTGGCGACAACCCGCAAGGTGTCAGCGTCCACAGCGAAGGCGTAGGGACTTGGTCTGCTGCTTCAACGAGGTTGTCGCCAGCGCGCAAGGGCCTCCGAGAGTTTTGTCAGACAGTTGCGGTAGGTTGTTTAAACTTTTCGTCCACATAACAATATGGTCGGAAGGCGGAAAACAGCTTGCGGCGTCATCGCACATTGCCTGAACGGCTCTCTCCGATGCCTCCACCGTGCTTCGGTACCGACGACGCTTGCCAACATTAAAATGGCGACGCTCTCAGTGTTTGTCAGACCACAAAGCTAATTTCGCATAAGGTTCATTAACCCCCGAAAACGGGGAAAAGTAGGAAGAAAAGAAAAGAAGAAGGCAAATTAATAAATGATCAAAACTACCTTCACGATAACTCTGGCGCGAGGAACTCTAGCTCTTTTGATGATAACACCAGAGAGGGCTCAGAAACATTGTTCGCGGCGTATTTGATCTTAAACGCCTCAATTATTTCTCGCCCACACTTTTCTCTGTGTGTTTCAAGCACTGTGGTGTTTTCGAAGTTTGGGGTGCAATCGTGGCAGGTACGGGCATGCACGACTATGGGGTGGAAAGAGTCCGATGATGCCTTGGTGACTTCTAAATGGTGCTCCTTAGGCGAACATTTAGGCATCTTCCAGTTTGGCCGATGTATTGGCCTCCGCAGCTCAGTGGAATTGAATAGACTGGCTTCTCTTTACATTTAACATACTTGTTGTGGTGCTTGATGGAGCATTCGGGTGGTCGACTCTCGTTGTTCACCCTCTGGCACATTTGTTTCAACCTCATTCTACATGTGAAGACCACCTTCGTGTCAAATCGAGCAGCAAGCGTCTTCAGGCGGTGGGCGGTGTTGTGCACGTATGGTACGCAAACCGGACGTGAATTTCTATTTTGTTTCAATGGAGGACGGATGGGGCCTGTGATGAGACGCTGAAGGGTTGTATGGAGGAGGTCGGCTGGATAACCTGCTTGGAGCAGGCGTTCATGCTGTCGCAGGACGCTTTCTGATGAGAGGTGTGAACAGGATTTCGAGCGAGAAGAGGCAAACAAGGTTCGAATGATTCCAAGCTTTACCGACTTGGAATGGTTACTACAAAATGGAAGGACAGGTTTTTTGGAGCGTTGCTGGAAGCTCCAGCATAGACCTTGAGGATGAAGATGAAGTTTTAAATCCAGATACTGTAGACCTTCATCTGTTGGTTCTTCACTCGTGAAGTTGAGACCCGACGAGCAAGAATTGAAGGCTTCACAAATGGCCGGAGAAGAGATAGAGGACGGATGAACAACTAGATAGTCATCTACATATCGGAACACTTGGATTTCTAGAGCTATAACGTCAAGTTGGGTCCTCACGGCTCGGTCTATGTACATGAGAAAGATTTCACTGAGCACCGGGGCGAGGCATGAGCCTATACAGACACCTCTCTTTTGTCTAAAAATTTTCTTGTTGTATTCAACAAGCGTGGACTGAATGTATACGGTAAGGAGATCACGTAAGTTCCCTATCCGGAACGCTGTCGAAGAATTGAGCCAGAAGCGACTCAAGTTGCTTGAATCAGACAAGACGGGTGTTTTCGTGGTCTTGGATGAGGGTAACTATGAAGAGAAGGTAGCAAAAGCTTTGGAAAAGAACTTTGACCAACTTAAGACGAGACCATCAGGATCCTTGCGGGCAAGAGCAAAACAGCTTTGCACCTTGATGAATCTGCCCTCTCTCAAGAAAACACTCGGATCTCCCGCAAAACAATATTTTTCTGTATTTTTTACAGCGAAGACACACAAGGATGGTATGCCCTTCAGGAGCATTGTATCTGAAAGAGGATGTTGGCAAAAACATTTAGCCTTATTTCTACAGAAGCATCTCTCTATGTTGAATCTCCGCCAGCCCTTCAGGATTACGAACTCCACAGAGCTCATTTCCCACCTCACTTCTCTGCACGTCACCACCAAGCCGCACTCCATGTTTTCTTTAGACATAGAAGACCTTTACTACAGTCTGGACCCCCGAATTCTCTTGAATTCCGTTTCTGATGCTATCCATGAGCACGGTCCATGCGAGTTCCAAAATACATCCGGAATATCGACAAAGAACTTCATTGATCTCCTTACCGTATACCTTCAGTCCACGCTTGTTGAATACAACAAGAAAATTTTTAGACAAAAGAGAGGTGTCTGTATAGGCTCATGCCTCGCCCCGGTGCTCAGTGAAATCTTTCTCATGTACATAGACCGAGCCGTGAGGACCCAACTTGACGTTATAGCTCTAGAAATCCAAGTGTTCCGATATGTAGATGACTATCTAGTTGTTCATCCGTCCTCTATCTCTTCTCCGGCCATTTGTGAAGCCTTCAATTCTTGCTCGTCGGGTCTCAACTTCACGAGTGAAGAACCAACAGATGAAGGTCTACAGTATCTGGATTTAAAACTTCATCTTCATCCTCAAGGTCTATGCTGGAGCTTCCAGCAACGCTCCAAAAACCTGTCCTTCCATTTTGTAGTAACCATTCCAAGTCGGTAAAGCTTGGAATCATTCGAACCTTGTTTGCCTCTTCTCGCTCGAAATCCTGTTCACACCTCTCATCAGAAAGCGTCCTGCGACAGCATGAACGCCTGCTCCAAGCAGGTTATCCAGCCGACCTCCTCCATACAACCCTTCAGCGTCTCATCACAGGCCCCATCCGTCCTCCATTGAAACAAAATAGAAATTCACGTCCGGTTTGCGTACCATACGTGCACAACACCGCCCACCGCCTGAAGACGCTTGCTGCTCGATTTGACACGAAGGTGGTCTTCACATGTAGAATGAGGTTGAAACAAATGTGCCAGAGGGTGAACAACGAGAGTCGACCACCCGAATGCTCCATCAAGCACCACAACAAGTATGTTAAATGTAAAGAGAAGCCAGTCTATTCAATTCCACTGAGCTGCGGAGGCCAATACATCGGCCAAACTGGAAGATGCCTAAATGTTCGCCTAAGGGAGCACCATTTAGAAGTCACCAAGGCATCATCGGACTCTTTCCACCCCATAGTCGTGCATGCCCGTACCTGCCATGATTGCACCCCAAACTTCGAAAACACCACAGTGCTTGAAACACACAGAGAAAAGTGTGGGCGAGAAATAATTGAGGCGTTTAAGATCAAATACGCCGCGAACAATGTTTCTGAGCCCTCTCTGGTGTTATCATCAAAAGAGCTAGAGTTCCTCGCGCCAGAGTTATCGTGAAGGTAGTTTTGATCATTTATTAATTTGCCTTCTTTTCTCTTTCTTTTCTTTCCTACTTTTCCCCGTTTTCGGGGGTTAATTTCTTCTTCCTTTCGACTTTATTCAGGGGTTAATTTCCTTTATTTTTTCTTTTTCTTCTTCCTTTTCCCCTTTGTTCAGGGGTTAATTTCCAGAAATGTCTTATCGTTTTAATTTGGTATTTTAAAAATTTTGAGCAATTTCGTTTTATTTTAAATCTGAGCATTTTCATTTTCTTTATTTTCGTTTAATTTTTCGTTCTCTTTCTTTCAAATCTTTGAAGTTCACGGTCGTAGCGTCATGGGCATCTCATAAATGTTCGTTGCTCATTGAAAGAACTGTGTGTGTCTGTGTTCGTCCTTCATGTGTTTTATTCTTTCTGTGTATTCCATGGTGTAGGTTTTTTTCCCAAAGCCCATCAAATTCATTTCTGGTTCTTTTTCAATGTCTGATTTGAAGCAAAAGCAAGCGGCCGTGAAATTCTAATTTTTTATCGAAAATGGTGGCAGAATCTTTTGTAATGCTTTAGAGAGCTATACAGAATAGGTGCTATGATGAAATCGCAGGTCTCTGAGTGGTTTTCTCGCTTCAAGCTCGGTAATTACTGATCGATGACCTACCTTGTTCAGGGCAACCTCGACCTCTTCAACTGATTAAGACGTCGAGAGAAAATTTGGGCATTGTTCACTCCGAGTTTGCTCCTCCTGCTGAAACCGTTAATTAGGTGTTTTACCTGGGAGCTTTACGACGCTTGCGCAAATCAGTGAGAACGAAACGCCCTAATGTGTAAGAAAGGGGGAGTGGTGGTTCCATCACGACAATGCCCCAGCACACACTCCCTCGTCATTGCGTTAATTTTTGAACAAAAGTGGCACGACACAGTCTCCCCCCCCCTCCCCACCCCCGATATTCAAAGGACATCACCCTGTGTGACGTTTTTCTGTTCGCCTGCATGAAAAAGTCCCGAAAGAAAAATGCCTTGTGGATATGGAAGGTCCTTCGAACCAGACACTGCAAAAAACGAAAAATGGTTCTGAAGCGCTTAATGAAAAAATAATAACATGCTGCTGGATCATCATCAGACAACGCCAATCGGCAAACTGACTCGGAAAGGGTGCCGCTAAGCGTTGCAAGCGGAGGAATCTGGCACGAAAAACTGCCGCTTTCCTGAAAAATTCATTTCGGTTACTTTTGGGTCCTCCCTCGTATGCCCGAATTCTTGAAACTATACTTCAAAGGTCAATTATTTTCTTCTGAATGCTAATAAGCCATTCCCTCTTATAAAGGTTTCCTTGTACACATCTGAACTGTCTCCATAACTCGAACTTTTGTTTCGGTACCTGGACCGAGTAACGTTAAACAACCCCATCAGGCATAATTCTCATCAAGTTCAGAATTTGTGCTAAGAGCGGCGGTCAGCAATCAATATTTCATCATTGGAACATATAGCAAAATCTATGTTGAATACTTGTACCTTCCACTTCCATGACACAATGAACAAATGAACCTTTCTCAGTAGCATGCATTGGTAAATTGACATTTGCATTAAATGTATTATGTATAATACTACAAAACAAAGCTGCTTACTTCTTTAAATTTTCTTTTTGCTTTTAGAGCAACGTTTATCACCACATTCTTTTATCTCTTTCAGAAGACGGGGCTGTCACTTTAAAGTTTGTCGCCTCCCACTTCAAGGAGCCCCTCAATGCTGTTCTGACAGAGGTGAGTGCTGGTCGAGTTTAATAAATGTTAAAATTTATATAAAGGTAGCAGCACTAATAATCTGCCCCGCCTGTGTATCCAGCTTTGGGACCATGTTGAAGAAACCGCAGATGGCCATTATTCAAGGCGCTTGATCACGTCTGTCGCAGCATGGCTGTGGCTTTGAGATAAAAGTTACCACAGTTGAATAATTTAGACTGTGTTGTGGCCCTCCTTTCCTGTACCTCCTGTTGATGCAAAAATCCAATCTATTGATTTGGCAGTGAAAGAATGCAAACATTGCATCATAATTATGTTGCCCTGTAATTGTTGTATTTGAATTGTTTCTCCTATCTGCTTTTGTTTCCCAGAACGAGATTCCGCTGACGCCGTGCTTGGTGGAGCAAGATGGAGGTGTCTCCTTGTGGATCGACGGCCAGTTTTTTCTCCCAGTGTCGTCGCTGCTCTCGGGCGTGGCGTGCTTTTATGCCGCTTACTGGGTTCTCCCTATCGAGTACGCGAAGAAGGCTCATAAAATGCTAACCTTTATTAAGCACTCGTTTTTGGACTGTGCTACGCGAAGCCGCGTGTCAAGGCTGTGGAACTAATCAATTTCTATTGAGCGAACGCCGCTTGTGTAGCACAGTCAGCCTCATGTGCATTACATTGTGATATTCTTCTCAGACGGGCAGGTATATCCTTTAGAATTAACTCCTTCAAAAAATCGCCCAATCAGCCCGAGTTCTTGGCTCTACGTGTGCCCTTCGGCATGCGCTTGTTCGTAGAATATTTGAAGGAGGTTGCCCTGAAGTCCTGTTCAAATGACCATCTGACAGTGTACGAGGTGTGATCAAAATGTTCCGGGACTGATTTTGTAGCGTAAAAGAGAGGGCAGCACAGTGATGCGCGCGCATCAGTCGAATGAAGGGGCCTTCGTGTCTCGTTATATCAAAGGGCGTCGCTCTCTGAACATTTGGAGCTGTGCTACACGCGTTCGTTTGACCACATGCATGAGCAGAATGGCGATCTCTCCATGGATGCGAACCAAAGCGAGACCGAACATCAGTTTTACGTGAAACGAGGGAAATTTAATACAGAGACCTCTGAATTTATTTAGAAGGCTTATGTCAAAAAGCAGTGAGGTGTGCGAGGTGTTTTGAGTGGCACTTGCGGCTCAAGAATGGCAGAGCGTCACCGAAGTCTAGAGGTCTGATAAGGTCGCCGTACCGCTCTTTGTCTTCCAGCGATGTTGTGCCGCTCCTAAAGCGCGAGCGACACCTTAAACACTTTGCAAAATTCAGTGCTTTTTGACACAAGCTTGCTGAATCATTTTAGATGTCTGTTATATATTTGCCAAGTGTGACGCAGAATTTATGTTCGCTCTCACTCTGGTTTGCATGGGGAAATCGCCATTGCGCCCGTGCACGTGGTCACAAAAGCTCGTTTAGCGCAGCTCCAAATGTTAACAGAGCGACACTCCTTGGTACAACGAGACACAATAAAGGTCCCTTTTATCGACTGCTGCGCGCGCACCACTGTGCTGCCCTCTCTTTTTACTCTACGAATTAAGTCTTCGGAACTTTCTGATCATACATTGTATAAACCACTTTGCAGTTTTCTTATATTGTATTTAAAAATGTTTTTTGTGCAAACTTTTCCTGTTTTATACATTTTAAGAGCCCCCGCATGGGGCACCTGTGAAAGCAGGTGTTTGGAGAGTGGCGTCTCCACGGACCCCGAGCTCCGCAGGGGGCGCCTGCACCTTAGGTGCTAGGTGCTTGGTGAGTAGCGTCACCACGGACCCCAGCCACGTGGGCCACCATACCCGCACGCAGGGGGCACCTACTTTATAGTAGGTGCTTGGTGAGTGGCGTCACTACGAACCCCGAGCCATGTGGGTTCGCCCACCCACGCCTGGCTGTGCGTGGCTTAACCCGTGTCCGGGGAAAAGGGGACCCTGGTGGTTGAGCTGAGCCCGGGGTGTGTTTGGACCCTTCGGGGCCCTCCGGGTGAGGCAATACACCGCTTCGGCCCCTGCTTCTCGTAGACGGGTGTCCTGGCTTGGCCCGACCAGGATGATTCAGTCAGTCGCCTCTTCTACCCTCTTCTTCCTCCTTTCACTTTTCCTTCCACCTCTTTCCCTTTGCTTCTACACTCTCTTCCTTCCTTTTTCACCCTCTTAGGCGGCAAGGGCCAACCTTGAGTGGAAACAGGACCTGTCCCTGCAACCACACAAGGGTATAGTGCCCGGGCAGCACTGGTAGAGTAATTGTGTCAGCCAAGCCTTTCTTGCTATGGCACATTACCTACCCCCTTGTTGGGCTCCGTGGTGGGCGGTGCACCCGGGCACTGAACCTTCTTTCCCATGTTATGGGTTCTCGTACAAAAACCTCCCTCGATCGGCCCCTGAAAAGGGTCCGCACCGAAGTTCAAGCTACAAAGACACCACCACCTACACCTGCCAGATTCCCCAAGTTTCTAGTTCTTCACTCCGAAAGTGACAAACAGCTTTCGAAATTATCTCCTTTCCTTGTCGCAAAGACACTCGAGGGTGTTGTCGGCAAGGAATTTAAAGCAAAGAAACTGCCATCCGGTGACCTACTTGTCGAGATCGAGTCAAGCGAGCAGAGTACTGCACTACTAGGTTTAACATCTGTTTCTGGATGTGACATCTCTGTCTCTCCCCACCGAACATTAAACAGCATCCAAGGAGTTATTTCCGAGGATGACCTTCTTGACACCTCTGAGAGTGAAATTGTTGAAGGCCTTTCTGACCAAGGTGTCACAGCTGCAAGGCGGATCACCATGCGTCGTGATGGGAACGAACTCAAGACCAAACATGTTGTACTCACCTTCCAATCGACCATCCTTCCTGAAGCTGTGAAGGCTGGGTACCTACGCTGCAGGGTTCGGCCTTATGTGCCGAACCCCCGTAGATGCTTCAAGTGCCAGAGATTTGGCCATGGCTCTCAGAGCTGCCGTGGAAAGGCCACCTGTGCGAAGTGTAGCAAGACCGACCACGAAGCTGATGCATGTACTAACAACCCACGCTGTGTAAACTGCTCAGAACCTCACCCAGCATATTCCAGATCATGCAAGACATGGAAAGACGAGAAAGAGATCCTCACCTTGAAAGTTAAGGAAAACCTTTCTTTCCCTGAAGCACGCCGTCGCTTCGCATTCGTGCAGAAAGGCGGCTACGCCCAAGTGGTGCAGCGGGGGCCTGCACCACTGAAGGTTGCAGTGGCAACCCAGACGTCCTTTCTGGACTATGGGAAGCCACGGCAGTCCCCCACGCCCCAGCTGAAGATTCAGCTTCCGGGGCGTGCAATCTCGGCTGGGCGGTCTACGGACCCTCCAAGCCAAAGTGCGAACCCTCGCGCTTCAACAGGGCAACAGCCTGTGTCTTCTCAGGCTGTTTCCCAAACCCAGGATGGGCCGGTGGCTGCCGCAACCGTCCCTTCTCCGCGATCTCCTTCCAGGGAGAAGGGTCGACACTCTCGCCCACACTCCCTGGAGAGAGCATCATCGAAGGAGCGGCATGGCTCTCGTGCCGCACCTGCAGTGCCTAAGGGACAGGAACGGATGGACATGGGCGACGCTTCGCCCAGCACCTCCTCTGCCCCTTTGGCTGGGTCTGGTCGCGGGCGGGGCATGGCGCCCCGTTCCCCGAACCTGAAGAAACCCGCAGAAAAAGCCTCTCCTCAGGAAACTGAGGCCATGGATGAGTGTGGAGAAGTCTCCACTCATGCGTCTGACCAAGACGACATGGAGTGGCAGACTATTAAGAATAGGCACAAAGGCAAAAAACCGGTGATTCCACCAACGTGACTTTGCGAATCAACTTTTGCCACATATCTTAGAACTTTTATTTATCCTCCTAGTGTTTCTTCATTATTCATATTTTAACTCGATTTTAAAACAATGACCAATTTCCACTTTATGCAGTGGAACTGCCGCGGCCTACTCAGAAATATTGATGATGTAAATTATTTTATGGACGAGCTGAGACCCATTGCACTCAGTTTGCAAGAAACACATTTAAATAACACTAATACACAAATTTTACGTCAGCACCAAGTTTTTAGAAAAGACAGAATTTCCTCAAACTCGTCTGGAGGAGTGGCACTTGTGGTGCAGAATGGGGTTGCTTGTTCGGAGGTCCCCCTTTCTACGCCCTTAGAGGCTGTAGCGGTGCGCCTTCTTGTTGACCGTTTAATCACGGTAGTTTCTCTTTATCTGCCACCCAACTCTCCACTGCATATCAGTGAACTTGAGTCACTCGTGAAACAATTACCCCAACCTTTTTTAATTTTAGGTGATTTTAATGCCCACCACCCTTTGTGGGGTAGTGCTCGCCAGGATTCACGTGGAAATGTCGTAGAGCGGTTTTTATTATCATCTGGGTTGTGTCTTTTTAATGGGAGGGAACCTACGTTTTTTAGTGCAGCACATCAATCATTCACATCTATTGACCTTTCTATTGCATCTCCAATTTTACTTCCATGCTTTTCATGGACTGTTTTAAACAACCCTTTTGGGAGTGATCATTTCCCCATTGTTTTAGAAAGCACAATGCCAATTCCTTCCATTCCGACACGACTACCAAGGTGGAAATTGGAAAAGGCTGATTGGTCTATTTTTTGTTTGGAGGCTTTTATTGATTCATCTGTTCTTGTAAACATGAGCCCTGAGGATGCTACGCTGTATGTTACTGAAGCGATTATAAATGCCGCATCACGCAGTATCCCCCAGACGTCTGGACGACTTCCCAAGAGGTGCAAGCCGTGGTGGAACGATGACTGCACCACAACACGCAAGTCGCAAAACAAGGCATGGTGCATCTTCAGACGCTATCCTACTCCTAGGAATTTACTTGAATTCAAGAAAAGAAGAGCCAAAGCTCGCTGGACGCGAAGGAAAGCTAAAGGCAGTTCTTGGAAAAAGTATGTCACCTCTTTGAGCAGCTTTGTTTCTTCAAAGGAAGTTTGGGATCGTCTCCGGAAGATTAGGGAGATTATCGGTCTTTTAGGATACCTCTCTTTCCATCAGCAACATCCCTGAGGGAACAAGCAAATATTCTTGGTGAACACTTCCAGGAAGTCTCTAATTCTGCCAACCATAGTGAATCCTTTAAGAGGTTTAGATCAGCAGCAGAAAAACAAACTATTTCTTTGTCTGGTGGTCAGGGCGCTCCTTATAACAAGCCATTTACACGATGTGAGCTTGAATTGGCTCTAGGCGTCAAAAAGAAATCTGCGGCTGGTCCGGATAGGATTCAGTACGAGATGCTAAGGAGACTGTCGCCTGAATCCCTAAACAGTTTGCTCACATTTTTTAATTTATTGTGGGATGCTGCTTGTTTTCCTGACTGTTGGAAAATGGCCCACATAATTCCTTTACTGAAACCCAGCAAAGACCCTTCTTTACCGACGAGCTATCGCCCAATTGCATTGACAAGCTGCCTGGGCAAAACCTATGAGAGACTCATTAATCGCCGTCTTGTACACTTTTTAGAGGCAGAGGGTGTGTTCGATAGGAATCAGTGCGGCTTCCGAGCGGGCCGTTCCACGGTAGACCACCTTGTCCGCCTGGAAACTTCTATTCGGGAAGCATTTGTCCATCGCCAGCACTGTGTTTCTGTCTTCTTTGACCTACAAAAGGCTTACGACACGACTTGGAGATATGGAATCCTTCGAGACTTGTACTCGTATGGTGTCCGAGGTCGCATGCTCCGCTGCATTCAAAGTTTCTTGACGGGTTGGACCTTCCAAGTTCGTTTGGGCTCCATCCTGTCGGATGTTTTTCTCCAGGAGAATGGCGTCCCTCAGGGTGGAGTATTGAGCGTTACACTCTTTGCTGTAAAGATTAATAGTCTGGCTAAGGTTATACCACCATCTGTATCCTATTCAATGTATGTTGACGATGTGCAGATATTGTTTTCTTCTTGTAACCTCTCCAGCTGTGAACGGCAACTGCAGCTCACAATCAATAAGATGAGCAAGTGGGCTGATCAAAATGGCTTTAAATTCTCCCCCGAAAAGACAATCTGTGTTCCCTTTTCACTCCGCCGTGGCCTGTCTCCAGATCCAGTGTTGCACTTGAATGATGTTGCTATATCTGTAAAGGAGGCCCACAAGTTTCTAGGAATAATATTTGATAAAAAGCTATCTTTTTTACCCCACTTGAAAGAGTTGAAACATAAATGCCTACGTTCTTCAAACATTCTCAAAGTGTTGTCGCATACGACCTGGGGGTCTGACAGACGGTGCCTCCTGCGACTCTATAACTCCTTGGTGCGGTCCCGCTTGGACTATGGCGCGATTGTTTATGGGTCGGCGCGCCCGTCTGCCCTAAAGATGTTGGACCCTGTCCACCATCTTGGGCTCCGACTCGCCACGGGGGCATTTCGAACATCACCTGTACTTAGCCTGTATGCTGATACACATCAAATGTCCCTTGAAAGACGAAGGCAATATTTGAGTCTTTGTTATGCTCACAAGATATACAGCTATCCTCAGCATCCCTCTTTTGATGCCCTTCAACCCTCAACATCCTTCCGACTCTTTGAGAACAAGCCGAGTATTGTTCGGCCCCTGAGTTTCAGAGTTCAAAGCATGGCAACATCGCTTAACCTTCCCTTTAGTGAGGCTGCTTTGCTGAGGAGCCATGAGAGAGTTGCGCCTTGGGACATTCTGCCAATTTCCTGTGACTGGTCACTATCCAAGTACAGAAAAACGGCCATTTCTCCACTTGTTCTTCAGCAGGAGTTTGCCGATTTGGAACAGAAATACAAGGACTACTCGCATTTTTACACTGATGGATCGAAAACATCAACTTTTGTGGGATGTGCGGTTTATTCCACTGCCTTCAGGGAAGTGCAACAACTCAACACTTTTGCAAGTATTTTTACTGCTGAACTGTACGGCATTTTAATGGCTGTTGAGCACTTATTGGAGAACAATATTATGAAAGCAATTCTGTTTGTCGACTCCCAGAGTGTTCTTCTAGCCATTTCCTCCTTAGCAGACAGCAAGAATCTTCTCGTGCAATATCTTCGGGTACGGTTAAACCGAGCACTTCAGCAAGGACACCTGATCAAATTCTGCTGGGTTCCGAGCCACGTGGGTATTTTTGGCAATGAGAAAGCAGACTTACTTGCTGGCTCTGCAAAAGAGTGCCCAAAATTGCCTCTTGGCTTGCCACACCAAGACCTGAAACCAATCATCCAGAAATCAATTATGAAGTCATGGCAGTCGGATTGGGATATGGAAAAAGAGAACAAGCTTCATGTCATCAAGCCCCAACTGGGGGTGTGGGAGAGTTCCTTCCATAAAGACCGTCAGACTGAAGTTCTCCTCTGCCGTTTAAGAATCGGTCATACCCGTTTGACTCATTTGCACCTGCTCTGTGGCGAGGATGTTAAACTTTGTGATAACTGCGGGAAAGCGATGACTGTTTTGCACATACTGTGGCAATGCAAATCTTTAAACCAAGAGCGGCGATCATGTTTTCCAGAACTTTTTCGAGATCACCTTCCCTTTCATCCATATTTTCTACTTGGCGATCAACCATTGGTACCATTCAATCGAGTTTTAAATTTCCTTCATAAAACT